>JAPMLY010000245.1:185000-270000 GCA_026401115.1 Tetraselmis chui | reverse complement strand
TGCCCTTCACCGTCCAAGAACTCGCTAGCAACCTAAAGCGGGTGAGATAGAGTCACATACAAAAGTTCGCGTGTCGGGTTGTGACAAGTCGGGCAAGTGGGCAAGGCGGGCGGGTGCCTCAAAGATCACGCCCGTAACTTCCGCCTTGATGTCCAGCCACCTCTCCCATATTCCCACCGAGTGCGAAAGTTAGCACCGCAGCTCCACCCTATGTTCGGCTGTTACATTGCCCTCTGCGAAGAGGTGCTTCAAGCGGCCGAGCGCGAGTTGCTTGAAGAGAATTGCCGCACGCTTGTAGAGAGGCACCTCCACCCCTTACAGTCCGCCATCGGGCGCCTCCTTTTTCGTGGGCCCCAGCTCCGAGGCGGAGAGGGACGCCTCAAGCGCAACTCGCCTCTGTCCATTGCTAGCTTCGGGCTTGCGCGGCCACCTCTTCGGAATGTTTGCGCCGAGGCATATTGGGCGGACTGTGCTAGCGATGTTGGACGGGGCTGTGGGTGGTCCGGTGGTGGGATACTGCGTAGCGATTATTGCCGGCTATGGGGGGGAGAGCCCCACGCGACGCGACGAACGGAATATACTGTATAATGTACTAGTCTCCCCAGCCGTGTACCTCCTCCCGATACACGGCTCGGGCAAAAAGGAACACGACTTGTTCCTTTCTGCCCGAGTCGTGTTCCTTTTGGGTCGGTACACGGCTCGCGAGCCGTGTACCGTAATTGATATACCTGTAAAAATGTCATTTTCGGTACACGGCTCGCAAGCCTCATACAACATGCCCAATCCATATACATCATGCTTAAGCCACGAAGCAAAAAGAAGAAAAGAGGGAAAACCTAAGCCCAAGGAGCATTTTCGTAGCATCCCGCTATGGGACTTGCGGCTGTCGGGGTTTGCTACCGCTATGGGACTTGCGGCTGCCGGGGCTCGCTCACGCCGGGCTGCTAGTGTTGGTGATGGTGCTTGTGGGCACAGAAATGTGGCTGGTGGCAGGGCCGGTGGGGGTGCTTATGCACCTGCCTGTGCTGGCCCGCGCCCGGTTGCTGCTGCATGGGCTGTTGGAGAGCTCCAACCGGTGATGGCGCTGCTAGTGGTGCTTCTGCAAGTGCCGGTCAGCGACTCGCCGATGCTGCCACGGCCCGTGGGCAGAGGATTGACAGCGGTGCCGGTTCTGCAGCTGTTGGTGCCAATGGACAGAGTGCTTATGCTGCCGGGCGGAGGGTTGGAGCTCGTTGTCGGCGATATGATAATGTTGGAAGCCGGCGAGTTGCGGTTGCAACAGCAGGTGCCCATGCTGGAGCTTCAGGGTCGGAGCCGGGCCTAAGTGCATCGGGTGTTCTATCCCCGTCGCGGATGGGATGTTACACTTGCGCTCCGTGTGGCATACGGTTTGCTGGGCGTAAATGGCGCTCTAATTTCGCCAGACACACGAACATGTTCATAATTCTCTACTTCCGCACACCGTCGCCAAGCTCGCCACCTTGCGACCTCCTCTCCGGCCTTGTTTTCCCTTTGTGCCTCGGGCGACCACCTTCTATCTGCCACCCAAGCTCGCCCTCTTACCGCTCCATGCCTACACTGTGTGGCCGCTCCCGTTTCTCCAATGTTGCCTCACGACTATGCTGGCAGCCCCCGGCCGCCGCTCATTGGACAACGCCCCCTCCGAATAGCTGTCACCCCTCCCCCCCCTGCTTGGGGTGGCCTCCCCCCCTTGGCTTCACTCCCTTCCCCACCCCGGGCCGAACCGGAGCTTACCCCCCTCACTCCCCCCCTACACATGATGGACCCCCGATACCTCATGGACAAGCTTTTATGCCCTCATCTGCCGCTGCACTCCGCCGAGAGGCTGCTCTCCGATCCCCCCCTCGGGCTGCTACTCATGCCTCATGGTGCTCCGACAACGACCCGGTCGCTTGTCTACTTGAGTTCATACCTGTCACTGCGGCCCGAGGGGTTTGTGCGACAGCGAGAGACGACCTACGTTCTGCCCTACAAGACACCCTCGAATATGCGACCTCCCTTCCCTCAACGGACTCTCGGGCTGCTTGAGCTTTTTTGGCAATTCACCTCTTTGGCGGCCTCCTCCTCCCACCGTTCCCGGCGGCGGCCGGTGCTCGCATCCGCTCCCTGGTCCAACGTCGAGTCCGTCTTTGGTTCTCTACGTCCGGAGAGGACGGACTCACGGGCATTGACACCCTTCTACGTGATATTCGAAATGGAGGTGAGCTTGCACGTGCGTGCCCGGGGGCTTCTGCGCCTAGACGCCCCGGCGGTCGGGGACGGGGTGGGGGGGGCTCTCGCCGTCGCCGGGCCCAGAACACTCAACGGGAGCAGCACCACCCACTGACTCGTCTCTGTGAAGGTGACCTCCGACGCCATGCTGCCTTCCGTCGGGCCCGTGAGCTAGTGGAAGTTGGCCAGTTGCGACGGGCCCGCATGGCCCTAGACGGAGCCGACTTCGGAATGGTGGAGGACGCGGACGCGGCTTTGACCGCTCTCTAGCGGTTGCATCCTCCGCCCGGTATTCCCCACCCTGACTGTGATCTCCCCGACCCTCTGCCCCCCCGGCTCGCCCACCCCTCACGTATTTAGATGACAGTGACAGCCTCAAAATATGGGAGGAATCTATGCTCCTCGTCTTGAGAAAAGCACCTCGCTTGTCAGCCCCCACGTTGATGGCTGGCGATGGGAACATGTCCGTGACTTGAATGTTCCGGCATGGCGTAAGTGGGTTAACCGCTACTCGGCGGGAAACATTCCCGGGGCTGCGGCGGACTTTCTGGCGAGTGCGACCGGGTGGGCTCTTCACAACCAAACCGGGGTTGACCGCGACGCCACTCGCCTTCGGGGTGTGTTGTAAGTAATGCCGTATACGTATTAGTTGCAGATAGCTACTGTAAGCTACTCTAGATATGATTAGTACATGTCTAGATCGGACATACCGATAAACTGTTTGACTCGGTACAGAACTGTCGCTAGGCTACAGCTCTCTCACCTCTGTTGTCCCGACACCACGCATGTAGGCTGGATGTCGCTGTGACTGTCCCGTTTGCGGGACTGTGAGTGTAACTACGTTTGCGTGAGTTATCTTCCACACTAATTGTGTTTGCATGGTCTAATAGGTTATGGGCCCTCCGCGTTTACGCGGGGTTTACTAGGGCACCGGCCGGAGTTTGTCCATTAAGGGGGAGTGTTTACATATCCTTCCGTAGGACTACTAATGGACACATATGTACGCTAGACTCCGGGGGAGTCTTGGCCCTCCACCTATAGGTGTTCGGTATAGGTGTTCGCCGCTCAGTCGCGATGCGATGCGATGGGCTCATACACACAACATGTTTCTATCGGGTACCGACTTTTGGCGGTACTTGGATAAGGCGTACAACACCGTTCCTGTAAGCGGCGGTTCTATCCCCCTTCATGCCATTCCGTGTGTACATGGATTAACATGTTATGGGCCCTTCAAGCCCATCCGGACCTCCGTTCAAGCCCATCCGCAACGGCGGCACTTGACCCCTCACCTCAGGTTGCCCTTACTGCCCACTGTGACCCCGTACTGTGGCACCGTCAGTTTGGCCACCTAAACATGCAAAGCCTT
The DNA here is from genome assembly GCA_026401115.1 of Tetraselmis chui. Taxonomy (NCBI): domain Eukaryota; kingdom Viridiplantae; phylum Chlorophyta; class Chlorodendrophyceae; order Chlorodendrales; family Chlorodendraceae; genus Tetraselmis; species Tetraselmis chui. Next base: position 266,402 of record JAPMLY010000245.1, on the reverse strand, counting down.
CAGGCCCAGCATACTCACGGTGTCCCGACTAGCTTTGTGTTAGCTAGCATTGTAAACAAAGTTTCTTGCGACTCTTGCTTACTCCACAAAGCCACAGTTGCACCGCGCAACACAGCCGCTTGCGCGAAGCTATCCCGCCCCCTCCTTAACCTGTCCGCTGATCTCTGGGGACCGGTCAATGTCCCCTCCCCACATGGCCTCCGCTACTGCTTGCTCGTCATCGACCACCACACCAACTACATTTGGGTGCGGTTCCTTAAGTCTAAAGACGACGCATGTTCGGAGTTGGAAACCATCCTCTTGGACATCAAACACTTGCATGCCCGCCATCCCTCCCAGTCGGGCGCGTTCGCACCGGTCCTTAAGTTTGACTCCGACTCTGTGTTTGAAGCTGTTGTCACTCGCCGGATGTGCGCACACCTCGGCGTCGGGGTCCAGTTCTCTGCCCCATACGCCCACCACATGCTCGGCAAAGCCGAACGTCCTTGGCGCACTATCCGGGACAATGCATCGGCGATGCTCCACAACATGGCCGTTCCCAACTCGTGGTCGTGCGTTGTCAACACTGTTGTGTACCTTCGCAACCGCACGTACAATCGCTCGGTCGGACCCCATGGTGGCGTCCCCCTCACACTCCTTACGTCGTCGGTGCCCGACGCCTCCAAGTTCCGCGTCTTCGGCTGCGCCGTTTTCGCCAAGGTCCCCGACAAACAACGTCGGAAACTCAGTGAAAAAGCGTTTCGCGGCGTCCTAGTGGGCTATCCCCATGACGCACCCGGGTACCGTGTCTACAACCCGGAAACGCGTCGCATCACCACTTCCGTTCATGTTGTCTATCAGGAAGACACCCCAGGCTTCGACACACAATGCTCCGTCGACTCGGTCATCACCGACTCTTCGGCAGACGTACCCGCAGCCTCACCCCTATCCCACCCCATTGACCTCACATTACCCACAACCCTACCCCCCCCCGGCAGCCCGTCGCCATACTCGGCTCCGCTCACACCCCATTCGATACGGCAATATGGTTGCCCGCTTGTCCGACTACCCCCCGACCCTCGTGACGGCGTGTTGTGATCCTGAACAAGGCAAAGCTCAAGATGACATCTTTGAGCACCCTCACGTCCCCGACGTTATCACGGGTCCCCCACACACAACTGCCGGCACGTCCCCTACTGCCGTCGCCCTCCTCTCCGCCCGGGAGTGTGTGGAACCAAAATCCTACCGGGCTGCGCTGGACAGCGCCCAAGCCCCCCAGTGGCAAGCAGCTATGCAACATGAGTATTCCTCCCTCATCAGCACCGGCACGTGGGACCTTGTGGACCTCCCCCCATGCCGCATGGTCGTTAACATCAAGTGAATCTTCAAAGTCAAGTCGGATACAGCCGGCGACGTCTCCCGCTTCAAAGCGCGGTTCGTCGCCAAGGGGTGCAACCAACGCGTTGGACTGGACTACACAGAGACCTTCTCCCCAGTCATCCGCATGACCAGCCTGCGTCTCTTCCTAACCATCGCAGCCGCCCGCGACCTTGAACTCTGCCAGCTTGACATCGACACAACGTTTCTCTACGCTCCCATCCGGGAGGATGTGTACATCCGCCAGCCCCTCGGCTTCACCGATGGCACGTCCAAGGTTTGTCACCTCATGCGCTGCCTCTACGGCCTTAAACGGTCCCCCCGCGAGCTCAACATGCTACTTCGTGCATGGCTCGTCGACCATGGATGGCAACAATGCGTCTCCGACCCGTGCATACACAACTACCGCACCGGCCACGTTTTCGCCATGATCGCCATGTACGTTGATGACATTCCCGCGGCCTGCAATGATGCCACTTGGCTCGCATCGTTCAAAGCCCAACTCGGAGCACGGTTCAAGATCAAGGACCTAGGCGACCTCTCCCACCTCCTCGGCATGCACATTACCCGCGATCGCTCCACGCGCACAATCTCGCTGGACCAATCCAAGTACCTGCGTGACGTACTCGCCAAGTACGGCATGTCCGACTCTAAGGCGTCGTCACTTCCGATGGACCCGGGCTTTCTCGCCGGCCTCGCGCAAATGAACTCGCCCTCTCTCACCGGGTTGGCCAAGGACGTCTACCCCGGCCTTCTGGGCAGCCTCGAGTACGTCGCCGTCTGCACACGCCCCGATGTCTCCACGGCATTGAGCATCCTCGGCTCTGCCCAAACCTCACCCACCGAGGCACACTTGCAGGCTCTAAAAAAGGTCCACCGCTACCTTCATGGCACCATCGACATGCGTCTGACGTTGGGGGGGGGGCTCGACCACAGCCTCCAACTCATAGGCTTTGCCGACGCTGATTGGGCCAACGACAGCAGCACCCGCAAGTATCGCTCCGGCTATCTCTTCACCCTCGGACGCGGGCCAGTCAATTACAAGTCCAAACAACAGACTTGTGTGGCTCAATCCACGTGTGAAGCCGAGTGTTACTCTGCGGCTGACGCCACCAAGGAGGGACTCCACCTCCGACAACTCCTGGGGGAAATCTTCAACTCCCCCATCACCGAAACCACCACCATCTGGGAGGACAACCAAAGCGCCATTGCATACTCCCAGAATGCCTTGGTCTGCAAGAAGACTAAGCACATCGGTCTGAAGTGGCACTTCCTCAAAGACCACGTGGAGCAGGGAACCATCAAGTTGAGGTACCTCCCCACTGACCAGATGGTGGCTGACATGCTCACCAAACCCCTCCCATGACCAGCACTGGCAAGACACCGAAGTGCGATCCTTGGAGGACAAGACCCAATGCAACGCTTCATCCCGTAGCTACCTTTAGGGGGAGTGTTGTAAGTAATGCCGTATACGTATTAGTTGCAGATAGCTAATGTAAGCTACTCTAGATATGATTAGTACATGTCTAGATCGGACATACCGATAAACTGTTTGACTCGGTACAGAGCTGTCGCTAGGCTACAACTCACTCACTTCTGTTGTCCCGACACCACGCATGTAGGCTAGTTGTCGCCGTACCTGTCCCGTTTGCGGGACTGTGCGTGTAACTACGTTTGCGTAAGTTATCTTCCACACTAATTGTGTTTGCATGGTTCAATAGGCAGACGTTCTACGACTACAACGAGACATGTAAGATGATTGATGGCTCCGCTGCCATCCACCCTCACAACCTCGGTCTCCTCATGCTGCGCGGTATTTCTAACAACGCCCCACACGGTCAAGCCAAACAGTGCGTCATCAACGCGTTCGACACATACTACATGTTGTCAGCTCATGAGGTGATGGCTGTAATCCTCCACTTCGCACACAATATGGACGAGGACGACGCCCCGGACACAGCACTTCCCAACATCTCACCACCTCCCATCTCCGCGTAGTTTGTCGCTGCTGGCCGCGGTTCACAAAGCGGTCGAGGCCATCCCCCACGTGGTCCTCGCGGTGGTCGCGGACTACCCAACAAGTGCAGCGCATGCGGCGGCCTACACTACATCATGTCCTTTTGCACTGCCCCGGATGACGCTCTCTGTAGGTTGGTTGTCGCTGTGACTGTCCCGTTTGCGGGACTGTGACAGTATCTACGTTTGCGTGAGTTATCTTCCACACTAACTATGTTTGCATGGTTTAATAGGGTGAGCCTCCTAAGGTCCGGCCGCTTGCTGCTGGCAGCGTTTTATCGCGGTTAGCTCATTGTCACGCCATAGCGCGGATAGCGGCTGTCGCGGCCGACCACATGGGCCTTGTACAACGATCGGTTTTCACCAAAGCGGGTAGCGATCGAGCCATTCATACCACTCGCATTGGCCTACAAGCTATTCCTAATTGCAGCCTTCTAAGCTTGGACCTGGAGAACGCCTTCAACACCATTTCCCGCCGGAGTTTCCTTGCGGAGCTGTACAAGAACCATGACTTGCATCCCATTATCCCGTTGGTTGAGATGATATATTCGCGGGACTCCACGGTGTATTACTTCGACCCCAACGATGCTTCGCTCCTACACGGCACGGTTCAATCTCGTACGGGTGTCCGACAAGGAGATCCTCTTGGCCCGCTTTTGTTCAACATGGCGATAAGCACCCCCCTCCGGAATATTGGAGAACGGTGCAAGGATTCAGCGGCGATCCAAGCATATTCTAATGATGGCAAGTATTTGATCAAAACCCCTTTCGTCCCGATTGTGATTACGGTGGCTACGGAGGAACTGTGGAAAGTCTGCTCAAATGTTCAACCAATAAAATCTTCGTGCATGGTACCTCCGGATACGGCCCTTGAACTTGTCGAGGTGATACGGGCGATGGTCCCCGTTGTTACGGGTACTAATAACCTTGGAGCCCCTTTGGCGACGGACTTCTCGATGGCAGACGGCCCTCCAGCGTCTCATAATGAGAACTATGTTCACTCTTGGCAGCAAGACACCGTTGAGGCTCATCAACTCCTCTTGGACAAAATCGTATGCTTTGCTATGTCGGACTTCGGAGGGACACACGCCGCTTTCCGCTTGATGATCACGTGTGCGGTACGCCGCTATGGTTTCTTGCTCCGCACCCTCCCCCCAGATATCTGCCGACCGTACCTTGCTACTGCATATAGGGCCGTTCGTGCAACAGTTTATCGAATCTTGGGCGTTTCTTTGGACGCACAAACACTCGATCAAATGAATTGTGCTAAACGACAGCTCTCCCTCCCTGCGGAGTTTGGGGGGCTTAATGTACCGTCCCTCGAGCTCGACGCCGAACCTGCTCACTATGCTTCATTCACTGCGACCCTCGCCAGCCTGATTACTGATTACGAGTCCGAGTCGCTAGGTCCTTTGTACGGTCTCATCCGACAGGAACTACTAAATGTTGCCACTTCTACTTTACCGTGGGCGGTCCAATTGCGCAATTCGTACGACTCTATCTCCACTATGGGCGGGTTTTCGGAATCGGAGCTTGTGGTGTTGACTAACACACTGAACCAAAACATTTCCGATTATGCCGGGCCCGATGTCGAGTTGGTGGTATCTACGGTCAACAATGCGGTGGCACCCGCTACCCAAGTGACTAGCCTACAACTTCCGACTCCCGATGCTCTCACTCGCTTGGGAGATTCCGGGGGCCACATTCAACGGGGCATTTCGCGCATTCTTCGTGCCCGGGCCTACCTTGACCTCTTGGCGTTCTGCAGACCTTCCCCACCGGACTATATGAGGGTGATTTCAGGTACGGGTCGCGGGGCTTTGGCTCTCTTTTTCGCACATGAGTCCAGTTTCAAGGTGCCATCCGATTGTTATACGATGGTAGTCCACCAAGTGCTTGGCTTGACTGCGGAGCGCGCCGCTCATGTTCAAAAATGCCCTCGGTGCAATGAGGCCGCTTCAAAATCTCGCGGGTATGGATCTTCGTCGACGGTATCGAGCATCTTTATGCCGGGTGAGCGCTCAACAACCGCTATGCTCATGGACCATATCCCCCGGTGCCATTGCTCTTGATATATCATTCAACTCCACGACCGTATTGTCCACGTGCTTGAAGAGCTCATGCTTGAAGCGGGGGCTACTAAGGGCCGGGACTTGCGGTTGGAGGTCCGCCGTATTCGGTCGGGAGCTTCACGTGATCATCCCGGGGATGTGGTTTGGTTAGACTTCATGGCTCCGCACCGTCATCTTGTTGTTGATGTGACGGTTACAAGTGCTCGCACGAACACCAACGTTCCTCGTATAGGTGCTCGCCTCCCACTCCCAGGCAGCCTTGCATTGGGAGCTCAGCATGGCAAACTTGATGCGGACCTCCGCACTTCCGCTTTGCTTGGCACGCCTTCGGTTCAGTCGGTCCACGACTACTATCCCTTCGCCATGGAGGATGGGGGCCGGTTGGCGCCGATGGCGGCTGAGTTGGTCGATCGCTTGGATATTTTGGTGGTTGTTCGTCGCTTCCCTGGCATGGGGGCCGCTGACTCTTGTTCCTTGCGCTCTGACAATTATGTCCGTAAGCAACATTTTGTTCGTCGATCTACTTATGTTCCGTTTCGGCGTTTTTTGGGGGATGTGCGACGTGAATTCATGCAACGTCTTTCTGCTGCTCTTCATGGCACTCTGGGTTCTTATCTCCGCGACGCTTTTCAAGAGGGCAGTGCTGGTGCTGTGGCATGCCTTGCTGTTCGGGCTTGGGTTTTTTCCTCCTTTCTTCTTTTATGCTTGGTGGCATCCACTGCTTTTTCTTGTAAGAATTGAATCTGATTTTCGTAGCATCGTCGAATCGTCGATTCATGCGATGTCCGATGCCGATCACGTAGACGCCCACGACGCTGGTTGTGATTTCCTCCTTCCTGTACTGTAGTACATCGCTAATCGTATCATCGTGCGTGTATATTGTCTCTGTATACACAGCGCCGGTACGACGAAACGATGATGTGGCAGCAATGGCGCGCGTCGCCCCATCGAATATCCGCCGCTCGACCTCAGCCTTGGGATCACAATCTTATCGTCATCCAGTATATGGTAGTGGTACAGGTACCGACATACGGGTACCTTACTTACCTGCGGGTCGTAGCAGCAAAACTGTTTTAATATTGTCTGGCTGTCAGCGTGTGTGTTGGTAGAAAGGATTCTTACGGAGTAAGGAGTAAGGATCCTTATAATAATTGGATAGTTTTTTATCCGGCAAGTGCGGTTACCCGTTCATAGAAGATTGCTTCGTAGTTTTATATATGGTACGTCGGCCTTCTGATGCGGCCATCGCGTATCAGTGCTGCTGCGCGTCCAAGAAACGACTCGCAACTCTGACGCGTGGGGCCATCAACGTCCGCGGCAACGGCAAAGACGAAGACCACGGCACCCAACCACCGCCAGGCCTCCCCGAGTAAAGCCTGTCGCCTCCGCGACGCCGTCTCGCAGTTACATCACCGATATGTCAGGGACAATGCGCGCGGCGTTGGCGATCACCGCACCCGCGCACGCTCGCGTCGTCCGCGGCGCACCCTCCACCGCCGGCCGACACTCCGCGCCTCAGGTCCCCAGTGCCCATCCACCCACCCGCCGCAGCACTCACCCACCCACACACCCACGCCTTCGCAGCACTTGCATCGCAGTACGCATGCGCGACGTCCGCGAATCCTCTTTCGTCATTTTTTGATCCGAGCTGCGAACGTTTGCGACTCGCTCAGGGCGCTGCGGTGCGAGGCAACGGCCGTCGCGGTTCGGTGGCCGTGAGCGGCGTCAAGCTGGGCTCGGGTGCCACGGTAGCAGGTGGGGGCACAGGAGCAGTAGCTTCCGCCTGTGCAGTAGGCTACTGGATGAGCAGCAGATGCACAGCCCATGGATCCCCCTCAGACTGCTGCTCACTCACGAATGACGCCTTGGTTGTGTGATTTGCATCGATCGCAGATGATTTGTTCTCTCTGTTGGGTGATGAGCCAGCCACGCCTCCGCCTCCGTCTCCCCCCCTGCCTGTGGATCCCCCACTGGAATCACCACCCCCGCTAGCGCCCGTGGACTCTGTCCAGGCCGCAGTGAGCGGATTCACCGAACCACCCGCGCCTTCGCCCGCCAACGAGGTGGGTTCCCATTCGCCGTCCCTTCATTCGTAACCCCCTCCCCTTCCTTCCCCACTGCCCTTCTCTCCCTCACTCCCTATCCCGTGTGCCCCTTCGAGCTTCCTTTGAGCTGGCGGTCGTGGTGGTGAGTGAGTGGGTTGTGTTGCATTGTCAGGAGTCGTTTGTGTCGCTGCTGAAAAGCTACGCGCAGCCGAGTGAGGCAGTCGATTCCGCGGCGAAGCAGGCGGCGGAGAGCGTGGTGGAGGCGACGCCCGCTCCGGAGACCGTGGTGCCGGCCGCGCCTGCGCCTCTTCCCCCGCAGGCCGCTGCCTCCGCTTTTGTATCTGATTCTGCCAGCCAGGCCTATGGTGCCTTCAACGCCCTCACCGGCAGCCTTCAGGTCGGACGCCACCCGTCTCCCGCTGACTGTGCATGTCACCTGCCGCCGTCCCTACGCTCTTCATATCTCCCACTCTAGAATAAACAGCAATGTAGGATCTGTTAATCCATAGCTGAATGAAAGGCGTGGCACACACACACACACACACACACACACACACACACACACACACACACACACAATACGTTCGTAAGTAAAGGTGGATGGGGGGGCCTTGCGACGTTAGACGTGACACTGCAGCGGTAATCGCTGTGATCTGATGTCATTGGCCGTTTCTATTTATGATGAATAGGAGAACATTGGAAGCGCAGGAAAAACTGCCAGCAGTGCCTTTGACAGTGCATACGCTGGTACGCCCCCCTTCAACCGTTCAATCATCCCAACCTTGCGTCTATTGTGCCCCTCCTCTATCTTCAGTAAGTTTCGCTGGCATTGCTTGTCGACTGTGCTCGCAGGTCTGAACAGCGGAGTGGAGGCCGTGAATGCGTCTGTGAGTGAGGCTGCCATGTCGGTCTCGGCGGCTGTTGGCGGTGCCGCTGAGGATGCGCTGGCAGAATCAGATACAAAAGCGGAGGCAGCGGCCTGCGCTGAGTCGAGGCGATCCGCAGCATCCGCCGCCGATGCGCCCATTGCATTGGTCGCCTTCGCAGCGAGCGCGGTAACCTCTGATGCCGCTTCCTTGGCTTCCTCGACGGGCGGCGCAGCGCTGCCTGCATCCAGGGGAAGAGGCGCAGGCGCGGCCGGCACCACGGTCTCCGGAGCGGGCGTCGCCTCCACCACGCTCTCCGCCGCCTGCTTCGCCGCGGAATCGACTGCCTCACTCGGCTGCGCGTAGCTTTTCAGCAGCGACACAAACGACTCCTGACAATGCAACACAACCCACTCACTCACCACCACGACCGCCAGCTCAAAGGAAGCTCGAAGGGGCACACGGGATAGGGAGTGAGGGAGAGAAGGGCAGTGGGGAAGGAAGGGGAGGGGGTTACGAATGAAGGGACGGCGAATGGGAACCCACCTCGTTGGCGGGCGAAGGCGCGGGGTTCGGTGAATCCGCTCACTGCGGCCTGGACAGAGTCCACGGGCGCTAGCGGGGGTGGTGATTCCAGTGGGGGATCCACAGGCAGGGGGGGAGACGGAGGCGGAGGCGTGGCTGGCTCATCACCCAACAGAGAGAACAAATCATCTGCGATCGATGCAAATCACACAACCAAGGCGTCATTCGTGAGTGAGCAGCAGTCTGAGGGGGATCCATGGGCTGTGCATCTGCTGCTCATCCAGTAGCCTACTGCACAGGCGGAAGCTACTGCTCCTGTGCCCCCACCTGCTACCGTGGCACCCGAGCCCAGCTTGACGCCGCTCACGGCCACCGAACCGCGACGGCCGTTGCCTCGCACCGCAGCGCCCTGAGCGAGTCGCAAACGTTCGCAGCTCGGATCAAAAAATGACGAAAGAGGATTCGCGGACGTCGCGCATGCGTACTGCGATGCAAGTGCTGCGAAGGCGTGGGTGTGTGGGTGGGTGAGTGCTGCGGCGGGTGGGTGGATGGGCACTGGGGACCTGAGGCGCGGAGTGTCGGCCGGCGGTGGAGGGTGCGCCGCGGACGACGCGAGCGTGCGCGGGTGCGGTGATCGCCAACGCCGCGCGCATTGTCCCTGACATATCGGTGATGTAACTGCGAGACGGCGTCGCGGAGGCGACAGGCTTTACTCGGGGAGGCCTGGCGGTGGTTGGGTGCCGTGGTCTTCGTCTTTGCCGTTGCCGCGGACGTTGATGGCCCCACGCGTCAGAGTTGCGAGTCGTTTCTTGGACGCGCAGCAGCACTGATACGCGATGGCCGCATCAGAAGGCCGACGTACCATATATAAAACTACGAAGCAATCTTCTATGAACGGGTAACCGCACTTGCCGGATAAAAAACTATCCAATTATTATAAGGATCCTTACTCCTTACTCCGTAAGAATCCTTTCTACCAACACACACGCTGACAGCCAGACAATATTAAAACAGTTTTGCTGCTACGACCCGCAGGTAAGTAAGGTACCCGTATGTCGGTACCTGTACCACTACCATATACTGGATGACGATAAGATTGTGATCCCAAGGCTGAGGTCGAGCGGCGGATATTCGATGGGGCGACGCGCGCCATTGCTGCCACATCATCGTTTCGTCGTACCGGCGCTGTGTATACAGAGACAATATACACGCACGATGATACGATTAGCGATGTACTACAGTACAGGAAGGAGGAAATCACAACCAGCGTCGTGGGCGTCTACGTGATCGGCATCGGACATCGCATGAATCGACGATTCGACGATGCTACGAAAATCAGATTCAATTCTTACAAGAAAAAGCAGTGGATGCCACCAAGCATAAAAGAAGAAAGGAGGAAAAAACCCAAGCCCGAACAGCAAGGCATGCCACAGCACCAGCACTGCCCTCTTGAAAAGCGTCGCGGAGATAAGAACCCAGAGTGCCATGAAGAGCAGCAGAAAGACGTTGCATGAATTCACGTCGCACATCCCCCAAAAAACGCCGAAACGGAACATAAGTAGATCGACGAACAAAATGTTGCTTACGGACATAATTGTCAGAGCGCAAGGAACAAGAGTCAGCGGCCCCCATGCCAGGGAAGCGACGAACAACCACCAAAATATCCAAGCGATCGACCAACTCAGCCGCCATCGGCGCCAACCGGCCCCCCATCCTCCATGGCGAAGGGATAGTAGTCGTGGACCGACTGAACCGAAGGCGTGCCAAGCAAAGCGGAAGTGCGGAGGTCCGCATCAAGTTTGCCATGCTGAGCTCCCAATGCAAGGCTGCCTGGGAGTGGGAGGCGAGCACCTATACGAGGAACGTTGGTGTTCGTGCGAGCACTTGTAACCGTCACATCAACAACAAGATGACGGTGCGAGCCATGAAGTCTAACCAAACCACATCCCCGGGATGATCACGTGAAGCTCCCGACCGAATACGGCGGACCTCCAACCGCAAGTCCCGGCCCTTAGTAGCCCCCGCTTCAAGCATGAGCTCTTCAAGCACGTGGACAATACGGTCGTGGAGTTGAATGATATATCAAGAGCAATGGCACCGGGGGATATGGTCCATGAGCATAGCGGTTGTTGAGCGCTCACCCGGCATAAAGATGCTCGATACCGTCGACGAAGATCCATACCCGCGAGATTTGAAGCGGCCTCATTGCACCGAGGGCATTTTTGAACATGAGCGGCGCGCTCCGCAGTCAAGCCAAGCACTTGGTGGACTACCATCGTATAACAATCGGATGGCACCTTGAAACTGGACTCATGTGCGAAAAAGAGAGCCAAAGCCCCGCGACCCGTACCTGAAATCACCCTCATATAGTCCGGTGGGGAAGGTCTGCAGAACGCCAAGAGGTCAAGGTAGGCCCGGGCACGAAGAATGCGCGAAATGCCCCGTTGAATGTGGCCCCCGGAATCTCCCAAGCGAGTGAGAGCATCGGGAGTCGGAAGTTGTAGGCTAGTCACTTGGGTAGCGGGTGCCACCGCATTGTTGACCGTAGATACCACCAACTCGACATCGGGCCCGCATAATCGGAAATGTTTTGGTTCAGTGTGTTAGTCAACACCACAAGCTCCGATTCCGAAAACCCGCCCATAGTGGAGATAGAGTCGTACGAATTGCGCAATTGGACCGCCCACGTAAAGTAGAAGTGGCAACATTTAGTAGTTCCTGTCGGATGAGACCGTACAAAGGACCTAGCGACTCGGACTCGTAATCAGTAATCAGGCTGGCGAGGGTCGCAGTGAATGAAGCATAGTGAGCAGGTTCGGCGTCGAGCTCGAGGGACGGTACATTAAGCCCCCCAAACTCCGCAGGGAGGGAGAGCTGTCGTTTAGCACAATTCATTTGATCGAGTGTTTGTGCGTCCAAAGAAAACGCCCAAGATTCGATAAACTGTTGCACGAACGGCCCTATATGCAGTAGCAAGGTACGGTCGGCAGATATCTGGGGGGAGGGTGCGGAGCAAGAAACCATAGCGGCGTACCGCACACGTGATTGAACGGTTGAAGGGGGGGGCGTACCAGCGTATGCACTGTCAAAGGCACTTGCTGGCAGTTTTTCCTGCGCTTCCAATGTTCTCCTATTCATCATAAATAGAAACGGGCCAATGACATCAGATCACAGCGATTACCGCTGCAGTGTCACGTCTAACGTCGCAAGGCCCCCCCATCCACCTTACTTACGAACGTATTGTGTGTGTGTGTGTGGTGTGTGTGTGTGTGTGTGTGTGTGTGTGTGTGTGTGCCACGCCTTTCATTCAGCTATGGATTAACAGATCCTACATTGCTGGTTTATTCTAGAGTGGGAGATATGAAGAGCGTAGGGACGGCGGCAGGTGACATGCACAGTCAGCGGGAGACGGGTGGCGTCCGACCTGAAGGCTGCCGGTGAGGGCGTTGAAGGCACCATAGGCCTGGCTGGCAGAAATCAGATACAAAAGCGGAGGCAGCGGCCTGCGCTGAGTCGAGGCGATCCGCAGCATCCGCCGCCGATGCGCCCATTGCATTGGTCGCCTTCGCAGCGAGCGCGGTAACCTCTGATGCCGCTTCCTTGGCTTCCTCGACGGGCGGCGCAGCGCTGCCTGCATCCAGGGGAAGAGGCGCAGGCGCGGCCGGCACCACGGTCTCCGGAGCGGGCGTCGCCTCCAACACGCTCTCCGCCGCCTGCTTCGCCGCGGAATCGACTGCCTCACTCGGCTGCGCGTAGCTTTTCAGCAGCGACACAAACGACTCCTGACAATGCAACACAACCCACTCACTCACCACCACGACCGCCAGCTCAAAGGAAGCTCGAAGGGGCACACGGGATAGGGAGTGAGGGAGAGAAGGGCAGTGGGGAAGGAAGGGGAGGGGGTTACGAATGAAGGGACGGCGAATGGGAACCCACCTCGTTTGGCGGGCGAAGGCGCGGGTGGTTCGGTGAATCCGCTCACTGCGGCCTGGACAGAGTCCACGGGCGCTAGCGGGGGGTGGTGATTCCAGTGGGGGATCCACAGGCAGGGGGGGGAGACGGAGGCGGAGGGCGTGGCTGGCTTCATCACCCAACAGAGAGAACAAATCATCTGCGATCGATGCAAATCACACAACCAAGGCGTCATTCGTGAGTGAGCAGCAGTCTGAGGGGGATCCATGGGCTGTGCATCTGCTGCTCATCCAGTAGCCTACTGCACAGGCGGAAGCTACTGCTCCTGTGCCCCCACCTGCTACCGTGGCAACCCGAGCCCAGCTTGACGCCGCTCACGGCCACCGAACCGCGACGGCCGTTGCCTCGCCACCGCAGCGCCCTGAGCGAGTCGCAAACGTTCGCAGCTCGGATCAAAAAAATGACGAAAGAGGATTCGCGGACGTCGCGCATGCGTAACTGCGATGCAAGTGCTGCGAAGGCGTGGGTGTGTGGGTGGGTGAGTGCTGCGGCGGGTGGGTGGATGGGCACTGGGGACCTGAGGCGCGGAGTGTCGGCCGGCGGTGGAGGGTGCGCCGCGGACGACGCGAGCGTGCGCGGGTGCGGTGATCGCCAACGCCGCGCGCATTGTCCCTGACATATCGGTGATGTAACTGCGAGACGGCGTCGCGGAGGCGACAGGCTTTACTCGGGGAGGCCTGGCGGTGGTTGGGTGCCGTGGTCTTCGTCTTTGCCGTTGCCGCGGACGTTGATGGCCCCACGCGTCAGAGTTGCGAGTCGTTTCTTGGACGCGCAGCAGCACTGATACGCGATGGCCGCATCAGAAGGCCGACGTACCATATATAAAACTACGAAGCAATCTTCTATGAACGGGTAACCGCACTTGCCGGATAAAAAACTATCCAATTATTATAAGGATCCTTACTCCTTACTCCGTAAGAATCCTTTCTACCAACACACACGCTGACAGCCAGACAATATTAAAACAGTTTTGCTGCTACGACCCGCAGGTAAGTAAGGTACCCGTATGTCGGTACCTGTACCACTACCATATACTGGATGACGATAAGATTGTGATCCCAAGGCTGAGGTCGAGCGGCGGATATTCGATGGGGCGACGCGCGCCATTGCTGCCACATCATCGTTTCGTCGTACCGGCGCTGTGTATACAGAGACAATATACACGCACGATGATACGATTAGCGATGTACTACAGTACAGGAAGGAGGAAATCACAACCAGCGTCGTGGGCGTCTACGTGATCGGCATCGGACATCGCATGAATCGACGATTCGACGATGCTACGAAAATCAGATTCAATTCTTACAAGAAAAAGCAGTGGATGCCACCAAGCATAAAAGAAGAAAGGAGGAAAAAACCCAAGCCCGAACAGCAAGGCATGCCACAGCACCAGCACTGCCCTCTTGAAAAGCGTCGCGGAGATAAGAACCCAGAGTGCCATGAAGAGCAGCAGAAAGACGTTGCATGAATTCACGTCGCACATCCCCCAAAAAACGCCGAAACGGAACATAAGTAGATCGACGAACAAAATGTTGCTTACGGACATAATTGTCAGAGCGCAAGGAACAAGAGTCAGCGGCCCCCATGCCAGGGAAGCGACGAACAACCACCAAAATATCCAAGCGATCGACCAACTCAGCCGCCATCGGCGCCAACCGGCCCCCATCCTCCATGGCGAAGGGATAGTAGTCGTGGACCGACTGAACCGAAGGCGTGCCAAGCAAAGCGGAAGTGCGGAGGTCCGCATCAAGTTTGCCATGCTGAGCTCCCAATGCAAGGCTGCCTGGGAGTGGGAGGCGAGCACCTATACGAGGAACGTTGGTGTTCGTGCGAGCACTTGTAACCGTCACATCAACAACAAGATGACGGTGCGGAGCCATGAAGTCTAACCAAACCACATCCCCGGGATGATCACGTGAAGCTCCCGACCGAATACGGCGGACCTCCAACCGCAAGTCCCGGCCCTTAGTAGCCCCCGCTTCAAGCATGAGCTCTTCAAGCACGTGGACAATACGGTCGTGGAGTTGAATGATATATCAAGAGCAATGGCACCGGGGGATATGGTCCATGAGCATAGCGGTTGTTGAGCGCTCACCCGGCATAAAGATGCTCGATACCGTCGACGAAGATCCATACCCGCGAGATTTTGAAGCGGCCTCATTGCACCGAGGGCATTTTTGAACATGAGCGGCGCGCTCCGCAGTCAAGCCAAGCACTTGGTGGACTACCATCGTATAACAATCGGATGGCACCTTGAAACTGGACTCATGTGCGAAAAAGAGAGCCAAAGCCCCGCGACCCGTACCTGAAATCACCCTCATATAGTCCGGTGGGGAAGGTCTGCAGAACGCCAAGAGGTCAAGGTAGGCCCGGGCACGAAGAATGCGCGAAATGCCCCGTTGAATGTGGCCCCCGGAATCTCCCAAGCGAGTGAGAGCATCGGGAGTCGGAAGTTGTAGGCTAGTCACTTGGGTAGCGGGTGCCACCGCATTGTTGACCGTAGATACCACCAACTCGACATCGGGCCCGGCATAATCGGAAATGTTTTGGTTCAGTGTGTTAGTCAACACCACAAGCTCCGATTCCGAAAACCCGCCCATAGTGGAGATAGAGTCGTACGAATTGCGCAATTGGACCGCCCACGGTAAAGTAGAAGTGGCAACATTTAGTAGTTCCTGTCGGATGAGACCGTACAAAGGACCTAGCGACTCGGACTCGTAATCAGTAATCAGGCTGGCGAGGGTCGCAGTGAATGAAGCATAGTGAGCAGGTTCGGCGTCGAGCTCGAGGGACGGTACATTAAGCCCCCCAAACTCCGCAGGGAGGGAGAGCTGTCGTTTAGCACAATTCATTTGATCGAGTGTTTGTGCGTCCAAAGAAACGCCCAAGATTCGATAAACTGTTGCACGAACGGCCCTATATGCAGTAGCAAGGTACGGTCGGCAGATATCTGGGGGGAGGGTGCGGAGCAAGAAACCATAGCGGCGTACCGCACACGTGATCATCAAGCGGAAAGCGGCGTGTGTCCCTCCGAAGTCCGACATAGCAAAGCATACGATTTTGTCCAAGAGGAGTTGATGAGCCTCAACGGTGTCTTGCTGCCAAGAGTGAACATAGTTCTCATTATGAGACGCTGGAGGGCCGTCTGCCATCGAGAAGTCCGTCGCCAAAGGGGCTCCAAGGTTATTAGTACCCGTAACAACGGGGACCATCGCCCGTATCACCTCGACAAGTTCAAGGGCCGTATCCGGAGGTACCATGCACGAAGATTTTATTGGTTGAACATTTGAGCAGACTTTCCACAGTTCCTCCGTAGCCACCGTAATCACAATCGGGACGAAAGGGGTTTTGATCAAATACTTGCCATCATTAGAATATGCTTGGATCGCCGCTGAATCCTTGCACCGTTCTCCAATATTCCGGAGGGGGGTGCTTATCGCCATGTTGAACAAAAGCGGGCCAAGAGGATCTCCTTGTCGGACACCCGTACGAGATTGAACCGTGCCGTGTAGGAGCGAAGCATCGTTGGGGTCGAAGTAATACACCGTGGAGTCCCGCGAATATATCATCTCAACCAACGGGATAATGGGATGCAAGTCATGGTTCTTGTACAGCTCCGCAAGGAAACTCCGGCGGGAAATGGTGTTGAAGGCGTTCTCCAGGTCCAAGCTTAGAAGGCTGCAATTAGGAATAGCTTGTAGGCCAATGCGAGTGGTATGAATGGCTCGATCGCTACCCGCTTTGGTGAAAACCGATCGTTGTACAAGGCCCATGTGGTCGGCCGCGACAGCCGCTATCCGCGCTATGGCGTGACAATGAGCTAACCGCGATAAAACGCTGCCAGCAGCAAGCGGCCGGACCTTAGGAGGCTCACCCTATTAAACCATGCAAACATAGTTAGTGTGGAAGATAACTCACGCAAACGTAGATACTGTCACAGTCCCGCAAACGGGACAGTCACAGCGACAACCAACCTACAGAGAGCGTCATCCGGGGCAGTGCAAAAGGACATGATGTAGTGTAGGCCGCCGCATGCGCTGCACTTGTTGGGTAGTCCGCGACCACCGCGAGGACCACGTGGGGGATGGCCTCGACCGCTTTGTGAACCGCGGCCAGCAGCGACAAACTACGCGGAGATGGGAGGTGGTGAGATGTTGGGAAGTGCTGTGTCCGGGGCGTCGTCCTCGTCCATATTGTGTGCGAAGTGGAGGATTACAGCCATCACCTCATGAGCTGACAACATGTAGTATGTGTCGAACGCGTTGATGACGCACTGTTTGGCTTGACCGTGTGGGGCGTTGTTAGAAATACCGCGCAGCATGAGGAGACCGAGGTTGTGAGGGTGGATGGCAGCGGAGCCATCAATCATCTTACATGTCTCGTTGTAGTCGTAGAACGTCTGCCTATTGAACCATGCAAACACAATTAGTGTGGAAGATAACTTACGCAAACGTAGTTACACGCACAGTCCCGCAAACGGGACAGGTACGGCGACAACTAGCCTACATGCGTGGTGTCGGGACAACAGAAGTGAGTGAGTTGTAGCCTAGCGACAGCTCTGTACCGAGTCAAACAGTTTATCGGTATGTCCGATCTAGACATGTACTAATCATATCTAGAGTAGCTTACATTAGCTATCTGCAACTAATACGTATACGGCATTACTTACAACACTCCCCCTAAAGGTAGCTACGGGATGAAGCGTTGCATTGGGTCTTGTCCTCCAAGGATCGCACTTCGGTGTCTTGCCAGTGCTGGTCATGGGAGGGGTTTGGTGAGCATGTCAGCCACCATCTGGTCAGTGGGGAGGTACCTCAACTTGATGGTTCCCTGCTCCACGTGGTCTTTGAGGAAGTGCCACTTCAGACCGATGTGCTTAG
This sequence comes from Tetraselmis chui, assembly GCA_026401115.1. Lineage (NCBI taxonomy): Eukaryota > Viridiplantae > Chlorophyta > Chlorodendrophyceae > Chlorodendrales > Chlorodendraceae > Tetraselmis > Tetraselmis chui. Next base: position 248,670 of record JAPMLY010000245.1, on the reverse strand, counting down.
TCTTCTTGCAGACCAAGGCATTCTGGGAGTATGCAATGGCGCTTTGGTTGTCCTCCCAGATGGTGGTGGTTTCGGTGATGGGGGAGTTGAAGATTTCCCCCAGGAGTTGTCGGAGGTGGAGTCCCTCCTTGGTGGCGTCAGCCGCAGAGTAACACTCGGCTTCACACGTGGATTGAGCCACACAAGTCTGTTGTTTGGACTTGTAATTGACTGGCCCGCGTCCGAGGGTGAAGAGATAGCCGGAGCGATACTTGCGGGTGCTGCTGTCGTTGGCCCAATCAGCGTCGGCAAAGCCTATGAGTTGGAGGCTGTGGTCGAGCCCCCCCCCCAACGTCAGACGCATGTCGATGGTGCCATGAAGGTAGCGGTGGACCTTTTTTAGAGCCTGCAAGTGTGCCTCGGTGGGTGAGGTTTGGGCAGAGCCGAGGATGCTCAATGCCGTGGAGACATCGGGGCGTGTGCAGACGGCGACGTACTCGAGGCTGCCCAGAAGGCCGGGGTAGACGTCCTTGGCCAACCCGGTGAGAGAGGGCGAGTTCATTTGCGCGAGGCCGGCGAGAAAGCCCGGGTCCATCGGAAGTGACGACGCCTTAGAGTCGGACATGCCGTACTTGGCGAGTACGTCACGCAGGTACTTGGATTGGTCCAGCGAGATTGTGCGCGTGGAGCGATCGCGGGTAATGTGCATGCCGAGGAGGTGGGAGAGGTCGCCTAGGTCCTTGATCTTGAACCGTGCTCCGAGTTGGGCTTTGAACGATGCGAGCCAAGTGGCATCATTGCAGGCCGCGGGAATGTCATCAACGTACATGGCGATCATGGCGAAAACGTGGCCGGTGCGGTAGTTGTGTATGCACGGGTCGGAGACGCATTGTTGCCATCCATGGTCGACGAGCCATGCACGAAGTAGCATGTTGAGCTCGCGGGGGGACCGTTTAAGGCCGTAGAGGCAGCGCATGAGGTGACAAACCTTGGACGTGCCATCGGTGAAGCCGAGGGGCTGGCGGATGTACACATCCTCCCGGATGGGAGCGTAGAGAAACGTTGTGTCGATGTCAAGCTGGCAGAGTTCAAGGTCGCGGGCGGCTGCGATGGTTAGGAAGAGACGCAGGCTGGTCATGCGGATGACTGGGGAGAAGGTCTCTGTGTAGTCCAGTCCAACGCGTTGGTTGCACCCCTTGGCGACGAACCGCGCTTTGAAGCGGGAGACGTCGCCGGCTGTATCCGACTTGACTTTGAAGATTCACTTGATGTTAACGACCATGCGGCATGGGGGGAGGTCCACAAGGTCCCACGTGCCGGTGCTGATGAGGGAGGAATACTCATGTTGCATAGCTGCTTGCCACTGGGGGGCTTGGGCGCTGTCCAGCGCAGCCCGGTAGGATTTTGGTTCCACACACTCCCGGGCGGAGAGGAGGGCGACGGCAGTAGGGGACGTGCCGGCAGTTGTGTGTGGGGGACCCGTGATAACGTCGGGGACGTGAGGGTGCTCAAAGATGTCATCTTGAGCTTTGCCTTGTTCAGGATCACAACACGCCGTCACGAGGGTCGGGGGGTAGTCGGACAAGCGGGCAACCATATTGCCGTATCGAATGGGGTGTGAGCGGAGCCGAGTATGGCGACGGGCTGCCGGGGGGGGGTAGGGTTGTGGGTAATGTGAGGTCAATGGGGTGGGATAGGGGTGAGGCTGCGGGTACGTCTGCCGAAGAGTCGGTGATGACCGAGTCGACGGAGCATTGTGTGTCGAAGCCTGGGGTGTCTTCCTGATAGACAACATGAACGGAAGTGGTGATGCGACGCGTTTCCGGGTTGTAGACACGGTACCCGGGTGCGTCATGGGGATAGCCCACTAGGACGCCGCGAAACGCTTTTTCACTGAGTTTCCGACGTTGTTTGTCGGGGACCTTGGCGAAAACGGCGCAGCCGAAGACGCGGAACTTGGAGGCGTCGGGCACCGACGACGTAAGGAGTGTGAGGGGGACGCCACCATGGGGTCCGACCGAGCGATTGTACGTGCGGTTGCGAAGGTACACAACAGTGTTGACAACGCACGACCACGAGTTGGGAACGGCCATGTTGTGGAGCATCGCCGATGCATTGTCCCGGATAGTGCGCCAAGGACGTTCGGCTTTGCCGAGCATGTGGTGGGCGTATGGGGCAGAGAACTGGACCCCGACGCCGAGGTGTGCGCACATCCGGCGAGTGACAACAGCTTCAAACACAGAGTCGGAGTCAAACTTAAGGACCGGTGCGAACGCGCCCGACTGGGAGGGATGGCGGGCATGCAAGTGTTTGATGTCCAAGAGGATGGTTTCCAACTCCGAACATGCGTCGTCTTTAGACTTAAGGAACCGCACCCAAATGTAGTTGGTGTGGTGGTCGATGACGAGCAAGCAGTAGCGGAGGCCATGTGGGGAGGGGACATTGACCGGTCCCCAGAGATCAGCGGACAGGTTAAGGAGGGGGCGGGATAGCTTCGCGCAAGCGGCTGTGTTGCGCGGTGCAACTGTGGCTTTGTGGAGTAAGCAAGAGTCGCAAGAAACTTTGTTTACAATGCTAGCTAACACAAAGCTAGTCGGGACACCGTGAGTATGCTGGGCCTGAAGGCTTTGCATGTTTAGGTGGCCAAACTGACGGTGCCACAGTACGGGGTCACAGTGGGCAGTAAGGGCAACCTGAGGTGAGGGGTCAAGTGCCGCCGTTGCGGATGGGCTTGAACGGAGGTCCGGATGGGCTTGAAGGGCCCATAACATGTTAATCCATGTACACACGGAATGGCATGAAGGGGGATAGAACCGCCGCTTACAGGAACGGTGTTGTACGCCTTATCCAAGTACCGCCAAAAGTCGGTACCCGATAGAAACATGTTGTGTGTATGAGCCCATCGCATCGCATCGCGACTGAGCGGCGAACACCTATACCGAACACCTATAGGTGGAGGGCCAAGACTCCCCCGGAGTCTAGCGTACATATGTGTCCATTAGTAGTCCTACGGAAGGATATGTAAACACTCCCCCTTAATGGACAAACTCCGGCCGGTGCCCTAGTAAACCCCGCGTAAACGCGGAGGGCCCATAACCTATTAGACCATGCAAACACAATTAGTGTGGAAGATAACTCACGCAAACGTAGTTACACTCACAGTCCCGCAAACGGGACAGTCACAGCGACATCCAGCCTACATGCGTGGTGTCGGGACAACAGAGGTGAGAGAGCTGTAGCCTAGCGACAGTTCTGTACCGAGTCAAACAGTTTATCGGTATGTCCGATCTAGACATGTACTAATCATATCTAGAGTAGCTTACAGTAGCTATCTGCAACTAATACGTATACGGCATTACTTACAACACACCCCGAAGGCGAGTGGCGTCGCGGTCAACCCCGGTTTGGTTGTGAAGAGCCCACCCGGTCGCACTCGCCAGAAAGTCCGCCGCAGCCCCGGGAATGTTTCCCGCCGAGTAGCGGTTAACCCACTTACGCCATGCCGGAACATTCAAGTCACGGACATGTTCCCATCGCCAGCCATCAACGTGGGGGCTGACAAGCGAGGTGCTTTTCTCAAGACGAGGAGCATAGATTCCTCCCATATTTTGAGGCTGTCACTGTCATCTAAATACGTGAGGGGTGGGCGAGCCGGGGGGGCAGAGGGTCGGGGAGATCACAGTCAGGGTGGGGAATACCGGGCGGAGGATGCAACCGCTAGAGAGCGGTCAAAGCCGCGTCCGCGTCCTCCACCATTCCGAAGTCGGCTCCGTCTAGGGCCATGCGGGCCCGTCGCAACTGGCCAACTTCCACTAGCTCACGGGCCCGACGGAAGGCAGCATGGCGTCGGAGGTCACCTTCACAGAGACGAGTCAGTGGGTGGTGCTGCTCCCGTTGAGTGTTCTGGGCCCGGCGACGGCGAGAGCCCCCCCCACCCCGTCCCCGACCGCCGGGGCGTCTAGGCGCAGAAGCCCCCGGGCACGCACGTGCAAGCTCACCTCCATTTCGAATATCACGTAGAAGGGTGTCAATGCCCGTGAGTCCGTCCTCTCCGGACGTAGAGAACCAAAGACGGACTCGACGTTGGACCAGGGAGCGGATGCGAGCACCGGCCGCCGCCGGGAACGGTGGGAGGAGGAGGCCGCCAAAGAGGTGAATTGCCAAAAAAGCTCAAGCAGCCCGAGAGTCCGTTGAGGGAAGGGAGGTCGCATATTCGAGGGTGTCTTGTAGGGCAGAACGTAGGTCGTCTCTCGCTGTCGCACAAACCCCTCGGGCCGCAGTGACAGGTATGAACTCAAGTAGACAAGCGACCGGGTCGTTGTCGGAGCACCATGAGGCATGAGTAGCAGCCCGAGGGGGGGATCGGAGAGCAGCCTCTCGGCGGAGTGCAGCGGCAGATGAGGGCATAAAAGCTTGTCCATGAGGTATCGGGGGTCCATCATGTGTAGGGGGGGAGTGAGGGGGGTAAGCTCCGGTTCGGCCCGGGGTGGGGAAGGGAGTGAAGCCAAGGGGGGGAGGCCACCCCAAGCAGGGGGGGGAGGGGTGACAGCTATTCGGAGGGGGCGTTGTCCAATGAGCGGCGGCCGGGGGCTGCCAGCATAGTCGTGAGGCAACATTGGAGAAACGGGAGCGGCCACACAGTGTAGGCATGGAGCGGTAAGAGGGCGAGCTTGGGTGGCAGATAGAAGGTGGTCGCCCGAGGCACAAAGGGAAAACAAGGCCGGAGAGGAGGTCGCAAGGTGGCGAGCTTGGCGACGGTGTGCGGAAGTAGAGAATTATGAACATGTTCGTGTGTCTGGCGAAATTAGAGCGCCATTTACGCCCAGCAAACCGTATGCCACACGGAGCGCAAGTGTAACATCCCATCCGCGACGGGGATAGAACACCCGATGCACTTAGGCCCGGCTCCGACCCTGAAGCTCCAGCATGGGCACCTGCTGTTGCAACCGCAACTCGCCGGCTTCCAACATTATCATATCGCCGACAACGAGCTCCAACCCTCCGCCCGGCAGCATAAGCACTCTGTCCATTGGCACCAACAGCTGCAGAACCGGCACCGCTGTCAATCCTCTGCCCACGGGCCGTGGCAGCATCGGCGAGTCGCTGACCGGCACTTGCAGAAGCACCACTAGCAGCGCCATCACCGGTTGGAGCTCTCCAACAGCCCATGCAGCAGCAACCGGGCGCGGGCCAGCACAGGCAGGTGCATAAGCACCCCCACCGGCCCTGCCACCAGCCACATTTCTGTGCCCACAAGCACCATCACCAACACTAGCAGCCCGGCGTGAGCGAGCCCCGGCAGCCGCAAGTCCCATAGCGGTAGCAAACCCCGACAGCCGCAAGTCCCATAGCGGGATGCTACGAAAATGCTCCTTGGGCTTAGGTTTTCCCTCTTTTCTTCTTTTTGCTTCGTGGCTTAAGCATGATGTATATGGATTGGGCATGTTGTATGAGGCTTGCGAGCCGTGTACCGAAAATGACATTTTTACAGGTATATCAATTACGGTACACGGCTCGCGAGCCGTGTACCGACCCAAAAGGAACACGACTCGGGCAGAAAGGAACAAGTCGTGTTCCTTTTTGCCCGAGCCGTGTATCGGGAGGAGGTACACGGCTGGGGAGACTAGTACATTATACAGTATATTCCGTTCGTCGCGTCGCGTGGGGCTCTCCCCCCCATAGCCGGCAATAATCGCTACGCAGTATCCCACCACCGGACCACCCACAGCCCCGTCCAACATCGCTAGCACAGTCCGCCCAATATGCCTCGGCGCAAACATTCCGAAGAGGTGGCCGCGCAAGCCCGAAGCTAGCAATGGACAGAGGCGAGTTGCGCTTGAGGCGTCCCTCTCCGCCTCGGAGCTGGGGCCCACGAAAAAGGAGGCGCCCGATGGCGGACTGTAAGGGGTGGAGGTGCCTCTCTACAAGCGTGCGGCAATTCTCTTCAAGCAACTCGCGCTCGGCCGCTTGAAGCACCTCTTCGCAGAGGGCAATGTAACAGCCGAACATAGGGTGGAGCTGCGGTGCTAACTTTCGCACTCGGTGGGAATATGGGAGAGGTGGCTGGACATCAAGGCGGAAGTTACGGGCGTGATCTTTGAGGCACCCGCCCGCCTTGCCCACTTGCCCGACTTGTCACAACCCGACACGCGAACTTTTGTATGTGACTCTATCTCACCCGCTTTAGGTTGCTAGCGAGTTCTTGGACGGTGAAGGGCACCCCTCCTCCGTTTTGATCGGGAGGAAGTAGTCGACAAGTGGTAGGGAGGGCGTGACAGTAGTGGAGAGCGCAGGGGATGCAATTGGCCGGGCAAGTTCCCGATACCAATCCGGCCCGCAAGAACGCAGACTACCTTCGAGGAGCGCGGGATATTAAAAGATAAGATAACATGCTGCAGGACGGAGACGGCTCTAATTGGAGGGTGTTCCGGCGAGTGGGCGCGCAGGCGATTTTTGCAAGCGTCTAATACAAAATAACACGGTTGTCGTGAGGGGTGTGAGCTTGAGTGTACGCCACCGCAATGAAACAACATGATCAACAACCTTGAGTTGTAATTGCTATTTCGTGCCATTATGCCTATGTTTATGTAGCTCATGCAATAGACACACACACGCAGAGACGCACACACACGCACACACACGCGCGTGCGCGCACAAACGCACTTCTTCTACTTGTGTAACTATCGTTTTATTTCATCATTTTATGCTTCTACTTCAATATCTATTATTGCTGCTGCTAGTGTTGCTGTTATTGATACACAAAGGCACACATACACACACGCGCGTGCACACACACACACACAAACACACACAAATAAACACAGACAAAGAGAGAGAGTTACATGCACACGCACACACACACACACACACACACACACGCACAGACACACACATTCGCACACACACACGCACGCACACACACACACACACACACACACATGCGCGCGCACGCGCGCTCGTGCGCGCACAAACACAGTTCTCCTATTGGTGTTTAGTTTTTTTACATTATTTTATACTTATACTTCAGCATTTGTTATTGTTGTTGCTCTTGTTGCTGTTACTTATGCACACAAGCACACATGCACACACGCGCGTGCACACACACACACACACACACACACACACACACACACACACACACACACACACACGCGCACACAAATACACACAGAGAAAGAAAGAAACAGATAGGGTTACATGCACACACACAGACATACACGCAGAGACGCACACACACGCACACACACTCGCGTGCGCACACATAGACACTTCTTATACTTGTGTAGTTACCGTTGTTCTAAACAACTGTGTGCTTCTTATTCAACATCTGTTACAAATTATGTTGTTGCTATTATCGATGCACACATGCACATACACACACACAAAAACACACAGAGAGAGTTACATGCACACACACACACACACACACACACACACAAACAAAAAAACAAACACACACACACACACACACACACACACACACACACACACACACACACACACACACACACACACACACGCGCGCGCGCGCGCGCAGAGACGCACACACACGCGCGTGCGCGCACAGACACACTTCGTCTACTTGTGTTGCTATCGTTTTTATTTATTAGTTTATGCTTCTACCTCAACATCTGTTATTGTTGCTGGTATTGTTTGTTGTTATTGGTGGACACAGACACAAATGCACACACACACATGTGTGTGTGTGTGTGTGTGTGTGTGTGAGAGAGAGAGAGAGAGAGAGAGAGAGAGAGAGAGAGAGAGAGAGAGAGAGAGAGAGAGAGAGAGAGAGAGAGAGAGAGAGAGAGAGAGAGTTACATGCACACGCACACAAACACACACACGCACGCACGCACGCATCCGGGCTCTCGCGACAACGGTTGCCTAATGATCTGGCACTGCGTAGGCGCGCTCGTGCACGGGCAAGAGATTGTTTCGAATGCACAGTAACCTGTTAATCCATGTACACACGGAATGACATGAAGGGGGATAGAACCGCCACTTCCCGGAACGGAGTTGTACGCCTTATCCAAGTACCGCCAAAAGTCGGTACCCGATAGGAACATGTTGTGTATATGAACCCATCGCATCGCATCGCGACTGAGCGGCGAACACCTATAGCGAACACCTATAGGTGGAGGGCCAAGACTCCCCCGGAGTCTAGCGTACATATGTGTCCATTAGTAGTCCTACGGAGGGATATGTAAACACTCCCCCTTAATGGACAAACTCTGGCCGGTGCCCTAGTGAACCCCGCGTAAACGCGGAGGGCCCATAGCCTGTTAACGCGCAGAAAGAATGTTAAATTATGCAAATTGTTAAGCACAACTAGACGGCAGTCTGTTTCCGGTCCGACGGGTTACGCGTTTGTACGCCGGCAAGATGCATTTATCCACTTATATATCTATGTGGGTCTGACCGTGTGACTGTACTATGTGTCTATGAGTGCGTGCGCGTGTGTGTTGTGACGTTTTGCGTGCGTGTGTGTGTGATCGCGTGTGTGACCGTGTGGGTATGTATGCGCGCGCGTGAGTGTGTGTGGCCGTGCGTGTGTGTTTACGTGCGCCAGTACGTTGAGGTTGCGCTCCCGGCAGAGGGGTCCGTACCCATCACCACATATGGCGCAGGCGGAACAGCGTTCACGAGTACCGCCGAGCCCCAAAGCAAGGCCACGGCTCATACAAGCATGATGCGCCTCGAATTCATCATCGTGGAACGGGCGCGGGTGCCGGTAGGTGTTAGTGAGAAAGTGTGTGCGGGCGCGATGACTGCGCAGAAAAGGCCGTAGGATAATAAGCCCGTATGTAATGCGGCCCGAGCCGTGCACCGGCCTTCTTGGAATATCAGAAAGCGCGCGGAACACGGCTCGTGATAATTTCGTCCCGCGAGCCGTGTACCGTCCAAGCCGTGTTCCTACGAGCCGTGTACTTTTTTCTAATTGGAAAATCGGCTTTATGCTGCTTTTTTCTTGTAAGGAAATTGAATTCATTAACGATGCTACGAATCCATGATATAATTTGAATCAAATTCTTACAAGAAAAAACAGTGGAGGCCACCAAGCAACTTGAAGAAAAGAGGGGGAAAACGACATGTTTTTTTTCAACCACAAATTTATTATTAGCGACTACGAGTCAGATTATGCCGAATATTACATGTTTTTACAACCTGCCGATAGGGCACACAAACACAAAATTAGTTAGGGGCGGTGTTATTTTTAATTGGCGCTTGATCAGGGAAGGGGGGCGGTGGGTTGCGCGAGCCGTTTCGCGAATGCAAAGGCTGACGGTAGATGCTACTAGCTAGAGGCTCTTATTTACAAGCATGCAGAAGGTGGGCTTCCGCCACTAGCGTTTTACATTGTTAACACGAGGGATCGACCATCGATACACCGTCAGTAGTATCACCGTCCCCCGTTGATGGTGCCATCGAATCATCTATGTGCTAGCTAGATTGTGACACTGATGTGGCAGTAGTTTGTCTCTTGCAAATTGCTTGCACAAGTCAGTTATCCAAGCGGATGTGCACGAGGGAAGAGATTGAAGATATTGATGTATGTCTAACAATCAATGTAAGTAAAAAAGCAAATGAAAAGGCCCCTCTCGCCCTCCAATGCACTAGGCTCAAATGGGCCTAGTGTAACGAGTACAGTCATGCAAAAATACATTATAGGACATTGTACATGTACTCGTTACTAATTCCGATTCGTGCTTTTCCATAGGAAGGACGTACAACGTGGGTACTTCGCTACTGCAATTTAGCAATGCTTTCGATGCGTAGTGTACTGCTAGTACCTTTTGGTACGTACAAGTACGCACAAAGAAGTCGAACCTGCTAGACGACGCGCTGGGCGATATTCCCAATGTTATACGAAGTTCCCAATGTTGGACTAGTCGCGTTGCTAGTGTGTTGACAACGGTTGGAGAGCCCTAGCACATGACACGGAGACCAAGCAAGGAAGGTGCAAGCTAGCAAGGCGACAGCTTTTTAAGCGTAGTGATGTAGAGGGAGGTGATAAAACCTTTTAACATTTCCTTTCTTCGATTACGGTCTTTTGTTGAACACTAAACAGTCAAATATCTTCGCATCTCTTTTTCCATTTGCACTTTCACCAACAAGCATAACACAACACATTTGTGTTTGCAGTTACCCCAAGGTAGGCCAACTGCCACACTAGTTAGCTCTTCAGATTCTCGCATACTTCTTTTTGTGTTGGCTAGGGCTCTCTTGTAGCACTCGTAAGCAGAAGGAGGTGCGGGTGAGTACCGACGGGAATGCGAGCGCACCCCCCTCCGGTGCCGCCGCCGCCGCGCCGTTGGCGGGCGTCCACCCGCTTAGTATTAGCATAATAAGCACTAACATAAACTGAGCATCAAGACGGGCAAGAAGACGTTTGCCCGAGGCGAGAATGGTAAATCTCATAATACGATCTTCCGAGGGTCTCGCGACGCTTCAAGACAAAAGGCGAGCTATCTAGGCTTGGCTAGTCTACGTAAGGAAGGGAGGGAGGGAGGGAGGAAACAAGTCGGTTCATATTTTTCTGTAATAATAATCAGCTACATTGAAAAACATATGGGCATGTGCGCATTTTTTTTGGTAATCGTATTTGATGGTTTTTTTTTTTTTGATTGTTACGCATTATTCTCTTTTAAAGACTCCCACATACATTCCTCCACAAAATTCCGGACATGCATTATGTTAAGCATAAGCTAGTCAAGAACACGCTCCCCTCTCACCACGTCAAGCACGACGATGCCCGAGTACCACCCAATTGTAGGAGAGCCGAGAAGCAAGCAGTAAGCCGCCATCCGGGGTGGTTAGACCTCAGCTTAAAGCGGGTGTTGTCGGTGGAGTTTGTCGAATTAAGCCCATAAACTCCCGGGAAATTGTCTGAACTACACATGTCATTCTGATCGCCACGCTTGGGCATTGCTCAAGCGCTCATACCAAGCTGCAAACTTCTCTGTGTTCCACATAACCGTATTTTTTGGGGGCTTTTTGGAGGGGGTTTGGAGGCGTGGGTGCCGTGTTCAATGCGCGAGGTTTGGTTTGCGGGTGTGTGAATAGAGCACGGAAGTTCACGCCGCTGGCACGGGTGATTTTTTGGAACGCAAGCGAGCAAAAACGCACATGACGCAGGTTTGGATAAACACTGCACGCTGTAAACATCCGAGGGCGATTGGCTTAGGGGAGGGGCGAGGTCCAATTGCCGTTAAGGACGCATCACGTTTACGGTGGTGTTTGGAATGCTTGGGTATGTGCTTGTGCCAACCACACCCGCCCCACGCGTGGCGCGCGTCGGGAATTAGGTTCGGAGATCAAATGGAATGAAGAATTGGTAAACATATATCGACAAACCCCGCACAAATCGTCTCAAGAGGTGAGCCGACTTCGATGGGTGTTGCTTGGCACTGCGGCTCAGCTATGCCGGAATAGTTCGTAAATTAAAATAATTCATAACAAATCGATTTGTGGGAGTTTAAGCTTTGGAGTAGGTGCGTGCGACGCGCACTGAAAAGACACGTCCAACGGTACCTGTATATGAGTTGTAACCATATATGAGTAAGTTATGATCGCTTGAACATTGTGGCCGAAAGCGGCTTGCCCTTGGGTTCTGCGCATATCGGTGGTAGGTCTACATACGCGATTTCGTGCGTTTCCCCCACAGCGGCCTGCCCAACACCTCCTCCCTCCGTCACCTATGCATTATATTTGCGCGACCGTCGCATCATCGTTCATATTGCGGCGTTGTGCGCCCGTTACTCTTTTCGTCTACCAAGCACGGCGATTGTTTGAAAGAGCGTGCCGCACGGGTGCGGGCGCGATAACCCCAAGTACACATGCCCGGCAGTGTTCGAACTCGCCCCTCGCAGCTGTCGGTGCATTCCATTTTGCGCGCAAAAGCATTGCCTGGGATTTCAGGACATTTGTCAATAAAATCGACGCATGATTACATTTTCTACTTGCGAAGGTGCGAAATATTGTCCGGACTTTTGTGGAGGTGTGTAAATCCGCTTACGTAGTGTTTCGCCATTTTGTGGGAGGGTGGGAGATGTACGCAAGAAATTCTAGCAGCGCGTCTCCCATCGGTTGTTGGCCATGACACACTTGCCTTGAACCCGCGCTGTTTTCCCGCGTTTCCCATTTCGATCTTTATATTTTTGCTTGGGTGGCTTCTCCCAATTGTGTAATCAATTTGTAGCTGTATTAACGTCGTTCTTAAAGAGCCCTGACCTGTGTTCAGTATTTCTGGTCATATTAGTAATATAGAGGTTTGAATTACAGGGCTAAATTACGAAGTAACCGGCGTTACCTCAGTTTACATGCGTTACCTCCGACGCTAAAACTCCCTAACGGTTCAAGCGCCCACGCGCGCACGGACAGTAAAATGTCCGCACCCTATATAACACACCAGCAACGATTGTGTGTCCACCTTCTGCCTTTTGCGAGAGCTATCGCTCACGCAAACGGCATCGTGGCTCTCGCTAGCCACGCAAGGTGTTGATCACTTGAGTCTCCTGCACGACGCACGAAAACACACTCCTTCAGTCCAAATGGCAGACCGCCTGGTATTGCCTACTGACCTCTACGTTGCGCCCGGTGACGCGCCGGAACAGCAGCCAGACCAGCTGCAATTGCTGACACAGATTGTTCAGCAATTAGCAGCCCAGGTCGACACTCTATCCGTCGCAACCGCGTCAACAAAACCAACTACTTCAGCCATCCCCACAGCCGACTCCGACAGCGCTGCGGGTGGACGACTCGAGCTCGACGCTCTACCAGCTGACAGTAAAACCAGCCCTCTAGAGTACATCGACCCTAGAGAGTGGTCTGAATTCGCGTCCCGTACGTTCGCGGACTGCCTACCCCCATCTGGCACAACAGTCCCGTGCCTGTGGAACCCTCGACACGACGAGGCCGACAATTTTTTTACGGACAACGCGAGAATTTCTTCCCGCGACGAGTATCGACACCTGCTCTGCTATGGTGTGTTTACGGCCGCCGCTAACGCGGCACTCGAAACTGCTATGGAAACGCTTCGCTCGATCACCTCTACCCCCGACGAAACAACCTACGCCTACTCCCTCATCGACGCAGCGCTACGTACTCATCAAGCAGTGGCCGCAGCGGGGGAAGCGCGACTCACCTACATCAGACGCTTCAAGGCCAAGAAGATTCTTAACGGCGAAGAACGCGTCGCGGAGCGTCTCGTCTACTCACGGTGCTTCGACACGGTTGCCTCCGACCGTGGAGGCAACGTCGTCGACGGACTCCTGGCAGCCCTGGAGGACAAACGACTCGAAGTCAGCATCACTGCAGCTGCAAAAGCGCAAGCAGCTGCCCAGTTCAAGGCCGACAAGCCTAGACCAGACAAACCGGACAGGCCGACCGATAAGCCGGACAAGCCGGACAAAACCAAGGCCAAGCCCAAGGACCGCACGAGCGGCCGCCCCCTCCCCCCTACCGACAAGGCACACAAGAAGACCGAGGCCGACAAGGACGAATGACGGGGTGTCCCGCCGCGCCGATTCCTGCAACCCAGATTCAAACTACATGCGTCATCGCGTGCGGCGAAACTGGCAAGCCTGGAAAGATATCGGCGCGAGCGGACAAGTCTTACGGTGGATCCGGGAGGGCGTTACTATTCCCTTCCTAAACAACCGACCCCCACCCCCGTTCAACCAAGGCACCTCACTGCTGGACGCTACCCCCGAGCAGCTCACCTTTGTCGAGGCCGAGCTCGCGCGCTTCGTGGAGACGGGAGCCTGGGAACGCACCACCTGCAGCAAGTACGTATCAAGACTCTTCTTAGTCGCAAAACCCGGCAACAATCAGTGGCGATTTATCGTCGACCTACGACACCTGAACAGCTTCTGCGTCAGAAAGCGACTACGGATGGAGTCGTTACTAGGCGTTCGTCATCTGACTCGAAAGGGCGACTACATGTTCTCGTTCGACCTCAAAGACGGGTTCTACGCGCTGGGCATCGTACCAGAGCAGCGCGACTATCTAACAGTAAACGTTCGCGGCCAGCTGTACCGACTAGCTGGACTCCCTATGGGCTGGTCGCTCAGCCCTTACCACTTCTGCGCCTTTACGGACACATTCGTACGACACCTCCGACAGCCAGACCCCGGTGGGTTTACGACACAGCACGGAAAGCCTACACAACCCGACAGCGACCGACCGAGCAAGCGCTTCCTCCGACACACGCGGTGGCGCGGAGCCAAAATCTTACCTTATGTGGACGACTTCCTCCTATTCGCCGCCACTCGTGCGCTCGCTCTCGCGCTCCGGCAGCGCGTCGACCGCCTCCTCACCAAGCTCGGCCTTCTCCGCCACCCCTCCAAGGGTTTTTGGGAGCCGACGCAATACGGCCACCACCTGGGCATCGACATCGACACAGCTACATGTTACTTCTTCGCCCCAGTGGAAAAGCTACAGAAGCTCGCAAAACAGGCTCGTCACCTACTGCAACGTGCAACCCGAACCTGCAGATGGCTACCTGTCAAAGAACTACAGTCATTCGCGGGTCAGGCGCAGTACCTTTTTCTTGCGATTCCAGCGGCAAGATTCTTCCTCCGCGAACTGCACTCCGTACTAGGCGACAAGTGGGGAGGCCGCGTCCGCCTCTCTCCGCAGCTCAGTCGAGATCTACAGTGGTGGACACAAGTACCCAGCCACGCCAACGGCAAGAACATACACAGGCCGGTCGAGTCAGCATACATCCACTGCGACAGTTCGGGGTATGGTTGGGGGGCTGTCCTCAACGGCAGACTCGAAGCGCGCGGCTTCTGGGGCATACAGGACGAAAAGCAGCACATTACCTGGAAAGAACTGAAGGCCGTCCGTCTGGCCGTCCTCAGCTTCTTGCCACACCTGGCTGGCCGGAACGTCCTCCTCCACGAAGACAACCAGGCGGTCTGCCACGTCCTGACCGGCCTGACGTCCCGCTCCCCGGAGATGATGAACGAATTACGCCGTTTGTGGTACCTGTTGGACACCAACAACATTCACATCAGGGCCAGATACATCCGTTCTGCGGCAAACACGTGGGCAGACAAGCTAAGCCGCCACCTCGACAGCGACGACTGGCAACTCGACCCCTCTGTCTTCCACGAAATGGACACACACTTCGGCCCGCACACAATCGACCGGTTTGCGTCGGCTCTCAACACGCTACTACCCCGTTACAACGCGAACTGGCTAGACCCATCGTGCGAAGCCGTGGACGCCCTTCACCTCGCCGATGCGGATTGGAAAGCAGAAAACAACTGGTGCAACCCGC
Source organism: Tetraselmis chui (assembly GCA_026401115.1). Taxonomy (NCBI): domain Eukaryota; kingdom Viridiplantae; phylum Chlorophyta; class Chlorodendrophyceae; order Chlorodendrales; family Chlorodendraceae; genus Tetraselmis; species Tetraselmis chui. Next base: position 233,405 of record JAPMLY010000245.1, on the reverse strand, counting down.
CCTGGCCCCTGCTACCCGACCTCGCCCAGAAACTACAGCAGAGCGGCGCAGCAGCCACGGTGGTCGCCCCCCGTTGGCTAGGAAAAGCGTGGCATCAGGCCCTTACCGAATTGGCGTGCCACGAGACGGTCCTTCCGGCCCGACCTCACTTGTTCCGTCCCGGGCGGCGGCACGGACGCGGTACGGTCGGCAAGCCTCATTGGCCCGTCACTGTATTCCGGATTCCCTCCCGGCCTGGTTGTACCTCCGCCGGGGCGCGGTCAGTGCTACCCTGACCCTGTTCAACACACGGCACATCAGGCCAGCAGTCCAAGCCTACCCCACCAGACCAGCAAAGGTCCGCTACAAGGTGGAGGTGGCAGGCTGCAACAACCCCTGGGCCGCTTCGATGCGCCCCTACATGCAACGCCTATTGGGCACTGACAGCCTTGGAGCAAAAGCGCTCGACTTACTGACCGCCGCTTGGGCGAAAAGCACGTCCGACACGTACAACAGCGCAATCAAGCCTTACTTCCAGTTCTGCGAGGAGCAAGGTCTACCGCCGCTGGCAGCAACAACCGCTACCATGGCCCGCTACATTGCATGGATCGGAGAACGTGGCACCATTAAGGCTACCAGTCTACAGCCATACCTTTCAGCCGTGAACGGGTTTTTCAAAGACCACGGCGCAGAACCAGTCGCACAAGGCGATTTGGTCGCCAAGGTCCGGCGGGGTCTCGCAGCGTCTCAAGTTTCCCTCCAGCCCAGCCGCACACGCCTGTACCTCCCAGCCCGGATTCTTGTAGCATCGCTACGCCTGGCCAAGGACCTCCGCACACAGCTGACAGACACTTGGACTCAGACTCAAGCAGACCTCATTCTGCTGTTCCGAGCGCGGCGGTTGGGCGGGAGAGTCGGACGTAGTCCTCGACTACATCGACCCAACAGTGCTCCCGTGCCCGGGAGCTTGGCAACTCTTTGGGTGGATGACCCCTGGCGGGTCCCCACCCAACGTTACACGCCAGTCGGCGACAGATGGCATAAGTGAGCCCCAACACAGCTTAAATGGTCATATTAGTAATATAGAGGTTTGAATTACAGGGCTAAATTACGAAGTAACCGGCGTTACCTCAGTTTACATGCGTTACCTCCGACGCTACAACTCCCTAACGGTTCAAGCGCCCACGCGCGCACGGACAGTAAAATGTCCGCACCCTATATAACACACCAGCAGCGATTGTGTGTCCACCTTCTGCCTTTTGCGAGAGCTATCGCTCACGCAAACCCACCCACCCGATTCCCTCTCACATTGCGTGTAGGGTGGCCCAAGGGCCACCAAATCCAAATCTTGTAAATGATTCACATCTTTGGCATAGGTGAGCCCCAACACAGCTTAAATACATAGTACATACTGCTGACCAGGAGCGATGAGGTGGCGTATCGCTGTCCCTTTATATTGACGATGGTGGAGCGAATCTATTGTTCACACATGGCAGCGTGGCATTCGCTCGATATCATGTGATATATATCGCCGTTTTATTTACGTCCAGCTCAAGTCATACACGTCGCTAACTACGTCGATACGCTGATTTTAGCCCGTGGCCAATGATACCCATCACAAACAGATTTGATGACGTAGGCATGATATTGGTACACGTGGGCTCTGGCCTTCATCATCTGATAAACAAGCCTGGGTACGGGTAAGACGAGTTCAATCCGGGATCTTGGTAAAAATTACATATCTGTCCAATAAAAAGAAGTGCCTGTTTCCAGTAAAGAATTGATATACTGGTACCGGTATGAAAATGAATTCAACGACTCCAATTATATCGCAAACATAATTTGACTGTATATTATCTGTACATTCATTTTTGGATCATCCGGTTTAGTACACGTAGGCGGATACGAAACGCTCGAGCGCGCACGACGAACCGGCGCACGGCCCAAAAACTCTGATGATGGCAAAACCTCGGGCAGTTTCGGAGTCGAGACTGTCAGTGTTAGCCGCTAAGAAGGTAGAGTTGCAAGAATAGGTCAAGAAGCCGGAAGGGCGTCTGTGGAAGGTGTGTTCGGAAGCGCCGTGAGCTCTCGTTATGTCCGCCTCGCAAGCTTCCCGCATCACCTTGGCCGGCGCTCGGTCCGCGCTCCACTCTCGCACCCGGAAACAACATAGTTTCTTCTGCGGCCATGAATGCAGTCGCCGCTGCCGTGAGACGAAAGTGCTGGCCGTACGAGCTGAGTATTCAACCAGCGGCGCCAATAATCTTGATTCAGCACACATAGCTGCGGCCGGATGTCGTAGGACCTTACTCGCGGCCGGCGTTGTGACCCTCTTCTCGGCAGCTCTACCCACACCATCAGTTCAAGGTGCGAGCAGGCCGATGCCAGAGTTGGAACTCAAAACCTACCGTTTCCCTTAAGACACCGACATTTCGCCTCTTGATGCCTACCCTGTGCCACCTGCGAGAGTGTCACCTTTGTTTGGTTAAAATCCAATAGTATTGCCGCAGCCTCTGCCCTGGGCGACTTTTGGCGATCTCGTCAATCGCAGAACGGCGGCGCCAAGATATTAGCACCGATCCGAGCCACCAAGAAAAAACTTCAGGTTGGGACTTAAACGCTGTAACGCCCCACTTCGTGGAAAGGATCGTGGCAGGGCTCCGAAATACGAATGTTACCCATGGGTGTCGCTGTGTGTGCAGGACGCTCGGGAAATGTTGGGGAGCTCTCCAACCACGGACGACTACGCGGCGGTGCTTCGCGCTGTGCGGGCGGCGTCGCTGAACTGCTACATTTACGAAGCAGGCGAGGACGCGTCGTGGGAGGAGCGTGCGTCTCTGTATCAACAGTCGCTGGGGTCCGTTGAGGTCCGTGCATCTTTGCTGCTGTCACAAACCGGGACACGCAGGAAGTGTGTCCAAGTCCTGCTCCGGGAAAAAAAACGAGAGACAATAATGAACGGCACTGCTTCATTTCATGTGGACAAAAAGCGCTCCTTTCCATTATTGCCTGGCGACTTTCCAAAATATCGTGGCACGCCCATGGATTCTCAGCGTCACTCTGTGCCTGCAGGTTTGCACTTTCAAGTTGCTGCTGAAGAACGTCGCGCTGAATGCAAAAGACCAAACTCTTGTGGCCGAGGCAACGGACGCGTGTGACGCTGTCGTCAGGTGCGGGCAGCGACATTGCTTGCTGTTGGTAGACTAGCACTGGTTTGTTTGGCATTAGCAGATTGTGGCTGGGTGTCTTGGGGATGATTTATTACCTGGCTGCTCTTCCAGGTCGCTGTCTCTGTTGGATATGATTCTTGAACGGTGAGCCGCAGTAATCAAATGCCTGCAGTTGCTCCAGCTCTCAGTAAATAGTGGCTAGATTTATTTTTAACTTTTATGGGGTTACGTGTTTGCATGCCACTCTGCAGAGGCTCGCAAATGGAGGCTGTTTCCCCCGCCGAGGCCGACGATGCTTTCGAGACAGCCACGGGTGCGCTGTCGCGATTTGAAGTAAGCCTTCAGAGGTGCCTTGGGGTGGAGTGATCCCGGGCGGGCCGGTGCCACCGGAGCGACTAGTTTTGAAGTGCCTCCAAGAAATTGACGCTCTTTGGTGGTTCCAATAGAGTATTGATACTCCGAAACTTGCACAATCAGTTTTGCTCCATCTAATGGTGGTGATTGTGTACTGGCAACGGGACTTTTTTCATATGAAAGCAACTACAAGTACCTTCATGTGCACATTGCCGTGCTTCCTTTTGCCGTGCTTTGGATTCCTCGTGTCACTCTTGCCCTTTTGGCTCCCCTCCCTTTTCCCCTGTCCGTGCTCATGTTGCCCTTCTTGTAATCCATGCATGTTTTCATGTCCACGTTCCACGGTTTTACGCTCGCCATTATTTGGGGTACCATAAGGCCGTTACGATTGAATGTGTTGTTTTTGAGGTGTGGGGGGGGGGGGGGGGGGGGTATTCTGTACTTGTATGTGCGTACTTAAGCAGTACATGACCCCCATTGAGGGTATGGTGTTTAGGGTGACCTTAAAACATAAACCCTAAGCTATCTCCAAGGAAATGGTGAAGGCTCTAGTTAAGGAGGCAGCCTCGCATAGTTGGCCAAAATTTTGTCAACAACATGCGACAGTGACCGTTGGCATCTCAGCAACATCATAGCATTTTTTGACATCTACATGGAGGCGTGGCTAGCGCCAGAGTATGGTTGGGGTTTTGTGGTGGTGCATGTGATATAGTCATGGTTCCAAAATGCGAACCAACCCCTCTCCATTTTATTTTCGCATATGACACATTGAACCGTTAGGCACACAACCATGCATTGATTCAATAAAAAAGTGTTTAACGCCCTGGGAGTGACCTTTAGCACCCAGTAGGCCAGTACTATTAAAGTACTAGAAGATCAATGCATAATGTAATATGCCCATGGTCTCAAAATGCGCTCCACCCCATCTCCATGTTATGCATTGCTTAAGAAAAAAGAGTAGTGGGAGTGCCCTTTTCAGGTAGCCAGTAGCGCTGTACTACTCAAGTACTAGAAGATCCACACAGCTAGACTTGAGGGGGGCGGGGGTACTTAAAACAACACATTTATTCGGATAAATCTAAATAGCCAAGCTTTTGTGAAACGTCATACTTGTGTATGTAAATGAGCGCGATTGTCTTTGCATGAACATTCCCAACCTTGGGAAGTTGTAGAGTTATGCAAATGTCTTCTTTATGGATTGATGCGAGCCAACCAAACCGGACGAGGGCGTGTCGCATGGTCGCATTTCATTTATATAACATGTTATATTTTGCGTCCCAAACTAAGCGTATATTAGTGGATAAACTCACTGTTATGATTAATTGCACGGCGTCAGTTCATGTGGGACATAATGTGCGCGACGATATGAGTATCGAATTTTGTTGAACCCATGGCGAGCGCTTCAGAGGCTGAGTCACGTAGGGGTGCGCTCACGTATGTCGGCATTCACCCCCACTTGCTCGTGGTGGGCGCTGGTAGCCCTATAGCCGTACCACGCCTAGCATGGTTGGGGGCTAGGCAGGGTGAGTTTATAGCTTTGATCCGCGAGATCTATAGAGGTCGGGAAAGCCATGTACGGAGAGCTTTAAAAATGATTTATGTACGCTACCACCGCCAAAATCTCCCGCTCGGCCATTCCGATATGCGAGTAATGGTCTAAATTCGCACGGTGACTTACCTCACTGTTCGCCGAGTGACTCTATCCTAGAGAGAAACTTGAGTGGAGAACGTGTGATCATCAATCCACCATGGGAGTTGGCGGAGCATCTCGGTCATCATTTCGAGAGTTGTAGTAGTCGTATAGCTCCGACACCTACGATGGTTGTGTTTGGTCCTTCTAAGTGGGCTTAGTTCAACAAGCTCCCTCGACAGCGGAAAGTCAACCAAGAATTCGTAGCGAGGACACATATGTTCACTCGCCAGTCTATGGACGATGTGACCCAACAAGAAGTGATCGCCTTAAGCGCCGCGGAGGACGGCGCCGAAGTCTCTTTCCACAAAAAACGCTCAACCCTCACAAATATCCAGTTCACATACAAGCAAGAATTCATGTGGGGAGTCCACAACGCCCACCTTCTTACTCATAACCCCACCCTGCGCTGCATCCTATGTGGCCAATTCACTAGCAACGGCCACATGGCCGGTAACTGCCCCATCATGTTTGGCCTAAGACATGACAGACACAACAGCGCGCTGCAACTCCTACTCTCCCTATTGGAGCGCCACAACGGAGGACGTTGGGAAACCATCACTGCAGACTTCGGTAACAAACCCATAAAATCATTTGCTTCTCCCACTCCTGCCCACACTCCGCTTGACTGTCACCCACCTCACCCTACCCACATGCCCACCCGCCTTGTTGCTGCTGACGAAGGTCTCTCGCCCGACTCCCCAGCCTCGTGTCCCGCCGTCCTCCCACCTGAGATTCTCCCCCCCGCGCTACGACCCCCCGCACACAAACCCGACTTCATCCGCCTCCTCGAACCTCGATTCGTTGGTCACACAAACGGTCGCCGCCGTTACGCATCAATAAAAAAGATTCAGATAGGGGAATGGAAGTACTGCACGGACAATAACCTCTCCCAAACAGCTCACCTCATATGTGCCAAATACACACCCCTTGCAAACGCCATCCGCAGCCACTGGCCAAGCACAGTGGTAGACATCCTTCCCATGGTCATGAGCCGCACAGGTACACCGCACTCCTCCACCATCACGAGTCTCACCTCCCAACTCACCGCCCGCACAGACCCTCCTGGCAAACTCATCTCCAAAGCACGCCTCGACACGTCTCGCATCCTTGCACAACTCCACATGCATACTGTCCAATGGCTACATAATCTCCTATACCGCATCAAGTCCCGCACGACCTCCCGCCGCGCCTCCGCACATTGCCCCCTCGCACGACCCTAAATGCACGCAGCCCTCGCCTCGTCCTGCACAACTCCCCGGAGGGGAATAAAACCCCCGAACACCCCTGGAGAGGTTGGATTTAGGTGGTTTACGGTCTAGACCTGACTTGTAAGTCCCATGTATGGCATAGTTGGGAGGGCCCAGAGACAGCAACCGGCGCATACGGCTTTTGGTGTAAAACCGGCGCATACGGTACATGTTGTAAACAATTTCAATTTCAATTGGTCGCCTTAGCTTCACGGCATGTTCGGCACGTTGATTTTGCTTTCTACGATGCAACCCTTACTACAGTTCCCGATGAATCCACCTCGGTACATGTACCACCATACGACCATGTAGAGTCCATCGCCACGCTACGACATTTTCCCCGGAAGCTACCGCAATGTTGACGGACCTCACCGAAGCTCGCCCAGTGAATCGAGCAGAGCTCAATGTGAAAGCTTCTAACAGCGGACATATAATTTCTAGATTAGTCGATAGCGCTACAACTCATGATTTCATAGTGTCAAAAGACTGAGTGGGACGTTTTCCTCTGTCAACTCGTAAGTCTAAGGCCAACAAGACTCATGTTCGACTTCCCAATGGCCAACGTGCGACGTCTTCGACAGTGTGTGACATCACCTTCGAGCTAACTCGCAACGAATTTCAATAGACTTGTACATCTCACGTGATTTACGCGTTGTTGATCTAGTGCACGGCTAACCATGGCTAGACGATGAGCAAGCCTCTTTACAATTTGGCACGACGCATGTTTTCACCATGCTAATGGACGGAACAGTATTGGAGACTTAGATAGAGGAACAACGTCCTAAGTGTCTACTAATGTCATATTGTCTACTTGTAGCTTCGGTCACAAGTGTCCTAACCTATTAGGTTAGAACATTGGTGACCGTTTTCAAAACCCCATGTAATAAAGTTGCTTACTAGTTTTTTAAAATCTAAATCATATTAGGGGCATTCTTGACACTCAAGGGCGTCGCAGAAAAAGAGCGCATCTAAAAATATTGTCGTATCACGCGGCGGTGCACTTTGCAGTGTGGCCTTGATGGTGAGTCACTAGCCGTTCAGTTAGCGGTTTTTTACTGAAAAAACAGCCGACATGCGTCGGAAAAACGCAGCCTATCTTTCAAAAGGCGCTACTATCACCACACGAGCCACCTATTTTGATGACTATGATAGACAAATCATCTATATCATCATCATATATATGATCTGTGATATATATATCACATCCCACATATATCACATATCATATATCTGATCTGTGATTTGTGGCCACTTTCGGGGCTGATGCGGCTACCGTAAGTACTAGGCGGAGTACATAAGCGCGTAGGTCGGGAGCGGGGGTCGCGCGATGAAGATAGCGACATCCCAACCGCCTCCGAAGAAGAGCTAGAGCTGGCCGGTGAGACCCTCTCGCGTCTCGATACTCAGCTCGACAACGCTCATGACTATTAGGAACATGCTGTGCTGGGTGGTGATTTGGGCGTTGGTGGTAGTGCAGCGGCAAACTTGACCGTTGACGAGACATGACAGGATGAGGAAATGGCGCTAGCGAGCCTTGCCCCCGCGACAACCATCGTACTCGGGTGCTTCGCTTTCTGAAATACCTAGAGACGACGAATCATACGCAAACACACCCTCTGAAAAGGTTAAGTAACAACAAGAGTTTATAAATACATAGTTCGTGGTGGTTATGAGCGTGGGCGCGGGCGTGGGCGCGGATGGAGTCCTCGTACTGTGGAGGTTGGAGAAATAGTCCTCTCCGACGACGAGAAAGTCAGTTAGCGTGTGATCAAAAGAGGAAGACAAGGAGGAGGGAGCTAGCGGGGTTGGAGTGCTAAACGTAGGAGGCTCTTCCGGGTGTTATGCGCAAGTCGAAAAGTCGACCCCGCATTGCGCAGCAGTTATGCCCGCGGGGCAAAATGAAGCTTGCACAGTTTTACTGAAAAGTGTGAGCTGGATTTTTTAATCTGTCTTTCCCATTTTCACTGTCGAGAGCAAAGGGGGGAAGTATTGGGGCAATGGTTGCATGCATGGCTGGATGTTTGTGGCTAGGAAGCCAACCAACTGTGATCGTGAGTCGCACACATTGATGACTGTGATATGGGCTGCATCATCTTTGTGAAGCCGTATGAGGGAAAGGAGAGCATGGCGATTATGGACTTCTGGGAGGAGTATGGTAAGAACCCTGCCAAGGCCATGTGGTGCACAAAGCAGTGGTTCAATAGCGGAAGCACGGCGATTGTGGATAGTGGCGTTGCTAGCGTACATCTCGCGCGTGGATTTGCGGAGAATGACATGTGCATGATTGAGAACGTGACGAGTGGCCACTCAAATTTTCCTCGCCAATGGCTGCTCAGTAAAGCGAAGGCGAGAGGGCAGCGTGCATGTTGCACATTCATACTCAAGGTGGGAAATCATAGGTGCTGGGAACTTTTGGACGTTGTGGATTGCGACATGCAGCCCATGTGCGTGCTAGGGATTGCCGGAACCACAGCCATACTTTAAACATTACCCGCAACTATTCAATTTTGCTTGCAGATGGAACGAGTGTTGTGCACCAAAGGGCCTTGGAGCAGTGGGACATCCATACTATTGTTGGATGAATGGAGTGGAGAAGCGCATGAAGAGGGGGTCCATGTTTCTTTGCAGCCCGGCCAAAAACCCGGATTGCTTTGCCTGCCACGTCAACGATGTGCAGCCAAGGAACCGACTTTATGAGGCGATGGTGCAAGCATGAGTGAAGCAGGAGGCATGGAAGGCAACATCGGGTGCCAAAGGGCAAGTGGAATCGGAGAAGGTGAATGTTCAAGCGTTGGTAGCGGGTGGAGTTAGTCATTTGCGGCGCTAGACGTGGCTGGCGCTGCGTGATTTTTTTGTTTCCTCACTTGGTAAGATTTCAACAATCTTATATGACTCAACAACGATCAATACATGTTTCAATGTGCACAAGGATGGTGTTTGACTATTTTGTTGTAGATAAGCCCCTCCTGCCGTACTTTTAGAGCTTTGAAATATGCGCTAAGTATTAAATTATAACTTTAGACCCTAGTGACTTTTTACTTTAAACCATCATTTAGCCATTGACATTAACTTTTTTCATTTAGACTGTTAGTGTCGGAGTGTATATTATATAAGCTTTGCAATGAACCTTTAATTTGTAAAATTGAGTCACCGGCCATGTAGTTGTGAATGGAAACGTCAACCGAGGTTTGGAGGGCAGAAACATGTCTGAAATTTCGTTTAACACCCTCGTATTGTACAGTCTGAAACACCATGTGTACGAACGCTTTTCATGCCGCACCTGTCCCTTTAGCAAGTTCTAGCCATAAACAACATGTTATGAGAAGTTTTTGGTTATAGGTGCTGATTTGATGAAGTAATCGCATGTGCTAGAAGTGGTATGGGTTCGGTCATTTGTAATCTGACCTATGATAAATAGACAATATGGTAAGGTTCAGAAGCTCATGCGCAAGAAGCGCCGTAACAAGGGACGTAACGCTGAATTTTACGTGATTGGCATCTTGCAAGTAGCGGAACAACCGGCGGAATTTCACATTGGAGAGGAGTTAATTGCGGTACAACTTGATAACTTCCGGTCGTTACTCTACGATGACTTGCCTGAGTTACTGCAACCATTGGATTCGCAGCAGGTTAGCCGAGACTGGGATCATTCCATCGACACCACTAGCCCAATAATGAAATGTCAACGTCTTAACATATTGTCACTTGCACAACGCGCTTACCTTAACCGACAACTCAAAGACGCAATGAAGGTTGGCTTGATTCGCCCGAGTCAAAGTCAATTCGGTGCGCCAATTCTTTTTGTGCGAAGGACTGATGGCTCGCTTCGACTGTGCACTGACTATACCGCGGTCTTAACGAGGTTACGTGTAAGGACGCTTACCCACCTTCGCGTGTGGACGACACTCTCGATGAACTTAAGGGCGCGATTTTTTACAGAAGTCTCTGCCATATAAGGTGTCGGTGACGTTTGCCTATTTGGAAGCTTTTGAGACTCTCAAGTACGGCTCATTTTCGCGCCATGCTTGATCCTTCCGGAGGATTAGCTCGGTTTCGACGATGTTCACCGTGGCTAAAGATGCTTCAATAGTGGGGATTGCAGCAGCCATGTTGCAAGACCAAGGAGGAGGACTGTTAATCCATGTACACACGCCGCTTCAACCGTGAGCTCGGGACGCGAGGGCTCGCGGTGCGCATCGGGACGGCGTTGTGCGACGGCGGGGCCGCCAACATGAGCAGCAACGGTAGCAGCAGCGAAGGCCGACTGTGCGTGCGGTAGGGCGTAGCCAGGCTGGGGATCCACAAGCAATGGGAGGGTGTGCATGTCGTGGCTGTCCCGAAAGTGTTCGAGCTGAGCATCGTGGCGGCGTTGAGCGACAAGGGGGTGCGGCTGAGCACCCGCAGCAGGAAGAGCAGCAATGGCGGCCGACCGCGAGTCGAGGTAAGCTTCAAGGCGCGTCATTTGCTTAAGAAGCAGCGCGAGAATACCCTGGGTGGGATCGAGATTGCTCTGTTGAGAGCCTCGGTCAGGGGAATCAGGAGGCGAAATAGGCGGAGAGTCGGCAAAGCGAGTTTTCGGCGCCATTTCGACAGAGGGCGAAAAAGAAAGAGCTGAATAAAAAACAGGCAGCGGTAAAAACCGCTAGCCGGACTCGTGCCTAACAGCGGTTTCAGAGAGACGGCATGATGCCCGCCGACCCCTCGGCATGTAGCCCCGGGGTGTTTCAAAGTACCTTTTCTGTATCATCCACCCAGTGTGGGGCACAAGTCGAGGCCAAGGCCAAGACAGGTGGAGCGCTGCGCTGGCGGCTGAGTCGCTAAGATAATATAAAAATAAAAAGGTAAGCTACGGCTGGCGTGCAACCTGTGGATGCGTATTCACCCGACAGTGCGCCCCCCCGTTCTCCAGCTTGGGGTTGAACACGCCGCCGCTTCATGCCATTCCGTGTGTACATGGATTAACAAGGACTTCAACATGTCTCTTACTAGGCGCGTAAGCTGAATCAAGCTGAGCGTGGCAACATCTACTCTGCACGGCGTTCTTAAGTACCGGAAAAACGTGCGCGCTAATTTTGGCCGGAATACAAGTACTAGCGACATTTTCGACGCGGCACTAAACCGCAGTACGACCCGGCTAACCCTACGGCCACTCCAGCCGCGATTGTGTAACGCGGACTTGGGCATTGTCCTCCACAACCAACATACCTTCAACTCTATCATAAACACACTTGTTGTAGGGGGTGGCGGTCAAGTTGTGTTGTGTCGGCTACACGTTGGTCGCTCTTGTTGTACGGGTGCGGTAAGCATGCTACCGTCTCACCACCATCTCGAAAACCACCTATGCCTGCTCCAACATAAATCATAGAGCACTCATCACCTACCCTTTTGACTGACCGACACGCCTTAATAGTTGGAAAGACTGTATCTTTGTTCACTTCCAACGCGGATTTTTGTCTATTCCTTACAACCGTTCATGCTTTGCGCGCATTTTGACAATCACAATTCGTGAAAATCGGCCGAGGCGGGTGAGCGATGCGTTTTTGTTTGACTCTGTGCGAAAATGCGTACAATGTGTCGAATCGACAAAATTCACCAACGCCGTTTTCCTTTGTCAAGGTGACAGGTAAGCCGCCTTGGATAGGCGACTGCGGACAAGGACAGTTTTGTGTCGGCTGTGACTAAGACGCTCCTTCAAAACGCCCGGCATGGTCGGTCTAGGCCTACAACTCCCGGAGCGTTGCCTAGCCACTACGTCTTCTAGGTTCAAATGGCATATTCCGACCCCCTATGCTGAGCCCAAAGGAATTTCAGACGAGGAACCACAGACGATGCTTACGATTTGGAAGCTTTGGCCGTATGAGAAGCGATGAAGCATTGGAGGTGTTACCTTGAAGGGAGCTCTAAGTTCCTTGTCTTAAAAATCAACGACACACTACGACATCTGCTCATGCAACCGAGCAACATGCTAAACTGGCGGCAAACACATCACTTGCGGGGCTGCAACCTTTTGTGGATTTGATGACATTTGCGTACCACAAGGGAGACCCGGACGAAGCCAATTTGTTAATTTGGCGACCATACTTCGTACCTCACGCCGCAATCTCCTTGTTTTGGGATGGCGAGGTTCCGTTTGATTGAAGCGAAAGATGCGTACTTTTGGCGTAGTCTCGATCGCCTTTGTGTCCCGCGGAACTCTGAGCGCCGACTGAGATTGATCACACATATGCACGACAACTCGATAACTGGGCACAGAGGATTTATTGACACTCTTGCTAAAGCGCTCGGCAGATTCGGGTGGAAATGAATTCGGCAAGATGTGAAAGATTTATGTGAGCGATGCGTCGTGTGTCGACGAGCAAAGATTAAACCACAAATGGCTGCGACTCTTTACCCCTGACATGCTCCGTCTCGACCGTGGCACACGGTTGACCTTGACAATTCAACACACTTGCATGTGAGCAATGGCTTTGACAATGTGCCGATTTTGGCCGACCATAATGTGACTCGAATGGCCCATTTTTCTGCCTGGTACATAGAGCGTAATATCAGAGAATAGTGCTAATTTGTTTTTTACATGGGGTCTACCGATTACACGGACTACCTCGAGTGTTGGTTAAAGACCACGACCCGAAGTTCGACTGTGCCTTCTGGGAGACGCTTTGGAAACTCCTTGGAACCCGGCTCAACATGTCTTCTAGTCGACACCCGGAGACGGATGGACTGACGAAGCGCGTCAACAACACGTTTCAGCAACTTGTACGTTGTTTCTGTTGCTACGACGGAACAAACTGGACAAACTTGTTGCCTCAAGTGAAATTCGCGTACATCGCTACTCGTGCGCACGGAATTGAGCAGACCCCCTTATTTAGGTCGACGCTGAACATGTATTCCCCCTTTTCGGGGTAGGTGTTTGACCCCTAGTAGCGTCTCCATCTTGAGTCGCTTCCGTGCGCAATACTTGCCTAGTCGTCGTAGGTCGCAGATTAGCCTCCATTGGTTGTCCGGCTTGGGCACTACGAATAGTCTCGAAACGTAGTCGGTGCATGCAGAGGGCTCCCAAGCTCCGGCTTGTACGAAGCGCGCTAACTTGCGGTCGACAAATTCATGTCGGGTAGGGGTGGCGTCTAGTAACGACAATCCTTAGTTGAATCGTGGGGGTTGGCGGTTGTTTTTGAATGGTATCGATACTCCTTCCCGGATCCACTGCAGGGTTTGCACGCTCGATTTTCTCCCCCTAGCGCGAGTTCCGTCGCACGCGATGTCGCATGTAGTCGGAGGCTGGGTTGAAGGAATCTACGCGGCGGTGCACACCATCAGCCTTGTGCCTCGGGCTCGGGCTTCTTGTGTTGGCGTCCCTTGTCATTGTTTCGCTTCTCGCGTTTTCCTTGTCCTTGAGGTTCTTGTCCGGCCGCGCGGTAGGTTTGTCGGGGTTGCATGCGTCTCCTCTGCCGGGCGTCGGTTGCTTTACAGTTTGAGCGGCTTGAGCCTTTGCGGCGGCGTGAAGACTAACTTTGAGACTAACGTGTGTCTTCCATGGCTGCGAGGAGTCCATCGACGCCGTTCGCGGTGCGGTCGGCTGCCCGCGTGTCGAAGAAGCAAGAGTAAACGAGGCGCTCGGCGACTTGCTCCCCTCCCGTGAGGGCCTTCTTGCCCTTGAAGCGGCGAATGTAGGTAAGTCGCGACTCGACGGCCTGCGTGACAGCCATGTGTGTCCGAACGGCCGCGTCGTGGCCAAGGCGTGCGCTCTAACCTGTGGTAGCGGTTGTCGAGCGAATCATATCTAGAGATGTTTCGAGATCATAGTAAACGCCATAGCACGTTAGGTGTCGATATTCGTCGCGGGAGGAAATTCGCTTTTTTCCTATTAGAAACTTGTTTGTCTCGTCGTGTCGAGGCGTCTACATGCGTGATGTAGAGGCGCTGGCTGGCGGTAAAATGTCGTCGAATGCTCTTGGGAGTAAATCGATCCAGTCGCGCGGGTCGATGTATGCGGTCTTGGTCGAATTAGGATATATATATGCGTGGCGTACCCGTCCACGCTCCCACCCACAGATATTGCGTCGGCCGGTATTGACGGAATATGTTATGTTGCTTGTTAGGGGCTGGCGGTTTCGTCTGGTCGCCGTGTACCTTCATGAGCAGTTGGTTGCCAAGATGATTATATAAGTCTTCAAACTGCGCTGCAAACGGTGGCGCCCGGATGACTCCGTTGTCGTCCCGTGTTGTGTACATGTGTTATGGTATATTGTCCGCCATAGTTACCGTGTGAAGTGGTCCCATAATAGCTATACCGTGTGCTAGTAGAGATCTTTCACCTTACTAGACTGCTAGAGTCTAGATGCCGTTACGTGAGCTGTGCTCGCGCAAAGGTAGCAGGTGGACGACCTCTGTATGTCGGCGCGTCATTTTGGGGTAACGCGTGTCTGTAGTGTTTTACCACTTTGACAGGCTTAATTAATCTGCGGTTACAATTTGTAACGTCGTGGCAACGCCCGATTATTCTCGCCCCCAGTGTAATTTAAAGCTCTATAATTTCAATAGGATAATTATTATGGTTGCAAGAAAAACTAGATGAGCACGGACAGGGAAAATGGGAGGGGAAATTTCAATGGGACCAAAAAATGATGTGCAGCATGTATTAACTACGCAATTATACAGTGCAGTACGGTACTGTATTATTTACCTGTACCTCCTGTATTTTGAGTGTCCGGCGTGCTGCACAGCGCCCAACCATAAACGAGCAGTTGCTTATTTGGAGTTCATTCACCGTCGCCACGCAGTCGACAACGCACCAATGGCGGCTGCTCAGAGCGATATAGTAGACGATAAGCAATTGAACTCACGATGTTTATCGGCAGAGCATTGTGTTCTTGCCACGGCTGGAGCCCGTTTGGGCACTGTGGACTGTAGCACGTTGAGCGGCCCGGAAGCAAGGGTAACTACTAACAACCGCTCGACGCCACCAATCTCATATTACCGATATCTGATGAGCACAGAGCTGCCACGCAGACGAGCAGTTCTAAGGCATATAACTTTCAAATGGCATACTCAATATGATGAGCTACGTGCGTACTCGTCAACTGCTTTTATATGAGTTCCCTTTTTGGCGTGCTTCGTGTACTATGGTACTCAACTGAGCTCGTGCCATCGTCAAGTAAAATAACAGTAGCGCGAGTAAAATGACAACAAAATTATTGGCAAAGCGATTCGCGCGTATACACAGACACCTGAGTAGTGTTGACAAGAGGCAACAGCAGCAGGGGTTTCCGTATCATGTTGTTCTTCCCGGCTGCTACGGCTACTAAGGGTTAGGTTGTCAGGTTGAAATGCATCGCTATTTGGAATTTATTTTCGCTTTGGAACCAAAGACGTGTATCGCTGAACTGTTCACGGGATTTTTTAAATATATGCATCCCGGAGCAGCACCAAATAAGAAAAAACTTGCAAATGGCCAAAATGCACGAAAACGACGCGGCGAAGGGAAGTGCAACGGATAGCAAAGACATTCGGTTTGTACAAGTGACAAAACACACAAGTAGCGCGGTCGTTTTGTTGACAACGCTACGTGCTTGACACTGCACATTGTCTAGTATACGTTTTGGCTACTTGCGATGACCTGATCGTCGCTTTTTTGTACAGTCGAAGTCTTTGCCGTTAAAAAAATCGAAATATCCATACTGGCGAACCACTTTCACAGCTCAGATAGACACACGGGGAGCGGAAACATTCGGGGCCTGGCGTTGTTGGGTTTCCACGTGCGGCTCTTCCTGATCATACCATTCATGTGAGATACAGGGGACAGCGACAGAAGAGGTGAAAAGCGTTGCCCGGAGGAGAGTGGTGGTTGGGCTGTGCGCCGCGCTGACGTTTATAACGTTGAGCGTCGCTATCGGGCTTGGTGTCAGTCTGGCCCGCCTCTCCTCCTCCACCTCATCAAACAGCACACATGAAGGCATTGACGGGTGAGCAGGCGTTCGTTGATGCTGCTCGTGCATAGGTTTTTCCAGCTGGGAGTTGATTCAAAGAAGATAAAAGCAGGATAGTTTATAGATGAAAGCACAGACATGTCACGAGCTTTAATAAAAACATGTGTTTTTTGGGCTGCAGTGCTACTACAGGTACGACATCGGCAGCCGAGTTCAAGAGGGGGGAGTACAGCTCTCAGGTTGGCGCTACTGTGACTCGCCAAGATGGCAGCTTGGCCACCGGGGGTGGCAGCACCAGCGGTAGTACTCACTCTGCCAGTATTTGGAATCGGACACCGTCGGAGACTGTTTTGGACGGGCAGGTGTTCCGAGTAATGAGGGTCGGGGCGCAGCTGGAGACGGTGATTGAGCACCGCTTGGCTGAGGGGGCGGTCGACGGAAGGGGGGGAGACGCGGGCGTGACCATCGACTCTGACGAGATCACTACAGCGGCGGGTCTGTTCGGGCGCGATGACCCGCCAAGGTATTCAGCTGTCGGAGCGGTTCTGGACTCTGGAGGTCTCTTGATGGTGGCGGTTCAGGGAAAGAACGGCGCGGGACTCCATCTGCAGAGCTTTCAAGCAGGTGTTTTGAGCAATTCACTCAGAATTGTATATTATAGGTGTCTGTTTTCTTTGCCTGGCTTTTGGGCGAAGCGGCTCCAGCGGGTATGGGACAGTAACTTGTGATTTTCGTGCAGATGGTTTGTTTTGGCACTCCTCGGGCTGGGAGGCCGTCGACATCCCTTTCAAGGACGGACCAGCTCTGACCACTCCAGACGGCGAGACCTGCTTCGCGTTTCTGCGTGGCGTTGATGGCAATTTATGGTACCCATACCTCCAACCTACGTCGTCATCCTGTCTGTGTTTCTGTGGTTCCTTGAAATTTCATACTGCTGAGTAGAGTTACCGCTACTTTCAAAAACTGTTTTATTCGCGATGATGGACGCGATGGTGAATTTGGTGACGCCCCGGTACGCATTTGTTTATGGTGTCATACGGATTAAGGCACGCAACAGTTCGCTGGGTTCTTGGTTCGTCCGAAGAGGGTTCTATAAAGTCCGGCAAACAATCGCTAGTGCCCGTATCGGATATCTGTTGCTCTATGGTTTATGTGTTTGTGGAGAGTCCGGTACTTGCATTCTCCTCCAGTAGGCAGTAGGGATCGATGGAATTGAGTTTAAAATGACTGTTTCGCGTGACCGGCCCGGGCTATCGATATAGTTTGATATTTTATTGATATATTGTTTTGATCGGAACTATCCGAATTTGAAGTACTCCGAGGAAGCGACGTTTTACTATTTTCCGTCGCTGACTTGCTCTTTTCCGGATACCGCCTTCTCGATTTAAGGTTCAACACGATGCAAGGCAGCTGGTGGGGAGTGTGGAACACAATCGAGGGCGCTAACGTAACTAGCGCTCCAGCGGCCGTGTCGCATCAGAACAACGTGCACGTATTTTTACGCAGCTCGGCCGGTCGCTTGCGGTACGGCCGCTCATCAAACCGGGGAGTCACTTGGAGCTGGTCCGAGTTGGGCGGGGCACTGCGGGAACATAGCGCCCCCGCCGCTGCGATTTCAGCCGATGGTCGAACAATAAACGTCGCAATACGGGGGAGAGACAGCGCTATTTGGCACCTGCGACTACGTAGCTCTATTGTGGACATTCCCTGGCGACGGGTCCCAACCCTTGGCACCGTGTCGTCATCACCGTCTCTCGGCTTTCTGAACGGCGACCTTAAGGTAACCAACCCCTCAAAACGTTTCGTTTAGTATCGTTCAACTGCGATTCGCGTCAATGGGATTTTGAAGATACAATGCGTAGCGATATCCACAATATCTGTTTCGTTCTGATCATGGTCCCGATAGATCGTTGTTCGAGGGGAGGACCGCACCACGTTTTGGGAAGACGTATTAACGGACGAGGGAAGAAGCTTCAAAGGGGCCTGGCGCTCCTGGAATCAGGGGTTTGAGTCTCAGCCCACGGCGGTGTCATACTCGCCAGACCCAAACAGGCTGGTCGTACTGGGCGTGAACCAACGCGGCGAGCTCGCCGTGCTTCAGAGGTCGACCGAGCTGCAGTCGTCCAAATGGGCGACCCTCAGTCCCCTTCCAGCCGGACTTGACACTCGCAACCCTCCGCGTGACAACGAAGAGCAACCCGAAAATATGGGAGAGGACGAGGAAGCGGGCTCGTGCTTTCCGTGCCAGTCGTGCGATTTTTACGACAACCGTTGCTGGGGGAGGTGCAACTTTCAGTGTTCGTCCACTGCGAGCTGTGCAATTGACGAGGCGTACATTCAGGGAACGGCAGCTCGACACGCCTGCACTTACGTTTGGGGTGCGTGTGGAAGCGGGGGTGGGCTGGGCAGGATGAACCTTCGCTCGGCGCCTCTCGTCGCGCCTTCCTTGCCTGTCCAACTGCGTGACTCGGACGAGGCAGCTTGCCGTCTGAAAGCGAAGGACTTTTGTGAAGACTCCATTTGGCGGGTGGACCTGTATGAGGTGAGAGTCAACAAACAGCAATATATATTTAAACAACTCGGAATTTGTCGAGCGCAGTAATATTCCAGTATCTCCGCACCCGGCTGCTTATTCGGCTCATACGTGTCAGACTAAAAACTCGTCCCACAATATGTTGCTTTTTGAGACCAGGTCACGAGCACTGTCCAAAGCGGAGGTAGCTGCGGGGATATAGTATTCAACGGAAACAGGGAATGTTCCTCGGTGAGTGACACGAGTGTCGGTAGTATTTCCACCGCTCTTTTGGCTATAGTGGCCGTCGTCTTGTTTCTCCTTCCACTCATCCTATCCCCTTGTTTTGCGACAGGCATATGCGTACAGCCTATTTCGAGCGCTGGTTCCCGAGTCGTGTAGCGTGGCCACAGAAAAAATGTTCCAGGGGCCGTCGGCTGGCGCGCCCAAGGACGAGATTCCTATGGAAGAAATGCGCGGAATCCCCTGGCAGCGTCCCAGTTGACGCCCGACAATCCAAATACACTGGGCGTCAACTGGGTTACCAATTGCATTACAGCTATTATGTCACTTGAACGCTCCCTCGTATGCAACTCGAACGCTCCCAGTTCGCTATATTCTGGCAAGCACCACCTGTGCAGAACGACCCACCTTGTCTATTGCATACAATGCATGTAAAACGAACGGAGCAAAATTGTGCAAGTTCATACGGATGGCTTTACACACGTCTACCAACCCATTACAACTGTGCACACGTTTTTCTGTTGCGGTTCTTGACCTTACTATATGTCACAGAGCAAATTCTCAGCACCAGGGTACCTAGAGGATGTTTCATTTGTGGGGAACGAGTCCGCCACCTTCATCACCGACATGGCGGCGTGCGGTGGGTAGGTCTAGGAGATGCCGGCGGGCATGCTGTCCACAGACTGCACCATCTTCTTGTCGCCGTTGAGGACAGTGATCTGCCCATCAGCGTCCACATCCAGGATCACAGAGTCACCCTCCTTGATTTCCCCAGAGAGCATCCGCTCCGCCATGCTGTCCTCCAGCAGCCGCATGATCGCGCGGCGAAGGGGACGGGCACCATAGGAGGGGTTGTAGCCCTCGTCCACCACACGATCCTGCGAGTAGGATAGTCACAGCACAGTCAGAATCTTCAATGGAGAACACGTACAGATTCGGCGCGCGGGGATGAGAGACAACCAACTGAGAAGTAGTCACCTTGAAACGCTCGGTCACGTCGATTTTGATGCCCTTCTCCTCAGCCCGCTTGAACACCTCCTTGAGCATGATGTCCGAGATGGACTTGACCTCCATCTTGGTCAGCTGCCTGAAGACAATGATCTCATCCTGCACAGAAGGCACCGTGCCAAATATTCAGCACCGAAACGTGTCCATACGGTTACTACTCGCTGACGCACGAGGCAAACCATTAAAAGCCGAGTCATGTTTAGGAAGTCGGCAAAAATGACGGAATGAAAGCTGGCAACGCACCAGACGGTTAAGGAACTCGGGGCGGAAGTACTGCTTCAGCTCTTCGTTCACGAGTGTTTTGATGCGGTTATAGCTGTTGTCCTCCTCAGAGCCGGTGTCCAGCTGGAAGCCCAGGCCGCCGCCGCCCTTCTCAATCACGGAAGAGCCGACGTTGGAGGTCATGATCAGGAGCGTGTTCTTAAAGTCCACGGTCCGGCCCTGAATGGTTCGTGCAAACACCAGTGAGCACCACCGCGGTATCGTGTGACAAGTTACTGTGAGTGTGTGTGTGAGTGAGTGTGTGTGTGTGTGTGTGTGTGCGTGTTTTTGTGTGTGTGTGTGTGAGTGAGAGAGAGAGAGAGAGAGAGAGTGTGTGTGTGTGTGTTGCCATGGATGACCGTCGAAATGTGAGGGCGGTCGTGAGGACATGGCAGACCTTGGAATCGGTGAGACGGCCATCCTCCAGAATCTGAAGCATCATGTTGAACACGTCGGGGTGGGCCTTCTCGATCTCATCAAACAGCACCACAGTGTACGGCCTGCGGCGCACAGCCTGTCCACCACCAACACAGCCTCGTCTCAATCGAACGCGGTATGAAACATCATTCCGTTTCTGGGGCTGGGTTTGTCGCAACAACATGCAACTAGCGTGGAATATCCAAGACGACCCACCTCTGTCAGCTGACCGCCCTCGTTGTAGCCAACGTAGCCGGGAGGAGAGCCAATCAACTTGGACACCGTGTGGCGCTCCATAAACTCTGACATATCCAGGCGAACCATGGCGTCCTCGCTTCCGAAGTAGTACGTGGCCAGAGTCTAAATAGCAAAATGGACAAATCAGCACATCCTTCAACAGCACATGAATAGGCCAGAAAAGGAGGAGGGGAAGAAAAGGAGGGGAGTCACACCTTGGCCAGCTCTGACTTGCCCACACCGGTGGGGCCGGAGAAGATGAAGGAGGCGATGGGGCGGTTCGGGTTCTTCAGCCCAACACGAGCGCGGCGGATGGCGCGGGAGATGGCCACCACGGCCTCCTCCTGGCCAATCACGCGGCCGTGCAGAGTCTCCTCCATCTTAATCAGGCGCTCGCTCTCGTCGCTGGACACCTGTCATGACACCCCCAGCGATTCAGCGACAGATTGTGAGAAGAACTGGGGTCAAGCACAATATGGAGACGCTGTGTTAGTTCTTACCTTCTCGATGGGGATACCAGTCCACTGGGCAACGATGTTGGCAATGTCCTGCTCGGTCACAATCGGGCCACCGCCCTCGCCGCTCTCCTTCTCAGCATCCTCACCCTCCTTGTTGCCGGCGGTGATAGCGGTGATCTGAGCTTTCAGCTCCATCTCACGGTCGCGCAGCTGCCCGGCCTTCTCAAAGTCTTGGCCACGCACAGCGGCGTCCTTCTCCTTCAGGAGAGCGCGCAGCTCCTTGTCGAGCTCACGGGCCTGTCACGACGAGACGTCGAACATTCATCATGTCAGACACCAATCACCCCACTTAACATGCCACATACTTTCGCAAAGCGTCCACAAGAACGATGCACCGGATCATAGACCGCATGAACATAAAATGCGCACTGCTTTAAGCACTGACGTCCGTTGATGTGACTCTCTTACCTCCTCGGGCAGCTGAGCGTGCTGCAGGCGCACACGTGAGCCGGCCTCATCGATCAGATCGATGGCCTTGTCGGGCAGGAAGCGGTCGCTGATGTACTGACTGCTATATTGAGCGGCGGCAGAGAGCGCCTCGTCCTCGTAGCGCAGCTTGTGGTGAGCCTCGTAGCGCTCACGCAGGCCCATCAGGATCTGGGTGGTCTCATCCACAGTAGGCTCGGGAACCAGGACAGGCTGCAAAATACAACAACCATAAACACACCTACCGTCAGCTTCACCACCCACAAGCAACTCACACCGTGTACCGGGTTCCGCAAATTCAAGGAAGGCATCTCCGTTTCCGTGTTCACTTTTTCAAAATTTTTCGAGGGCAGCAACAAAACATGGGCCCTGCGTAAAGTGGCATTTTCAACATTATTGCAGGGCTCCATACCTGGAAGCGACGCTCCAGAGCGGGGTCCTTCTCAATGTGCTTACGGTACTCATCCAGGGTGGTGGCGCCAATGCACTGCAGCTCACCGCGAGCGAGCGCAGGCTTCAGGATGTTGGCGGCGTCAATGGCACCCTCCGCAGCTCCCGCGCCAATCAGGGTGTGGACCTCGTCGATCATGAGAATAATATCGTCGTTCTGCTTGATCTCGTCCATCAGCTTCTTCAGGCGCTCCTCAAACTCGCCACGGTACTTGGTCCCGGCGACGAGCAGCCCCATGTCCAGGGTGACAACCTGCTTGCCCTCGATGGTCTCAGGCACGTTGCCGTCGCTGATCAGCTGCGCCAAGCCCTCAGCGACAGCGGTCTTACCGACACCGGGCTCGCCAATCAGGCAGGGGTTGTTCTTGGTGCGGCGTCCAAGGATCTGAGTCACGCGCTCAATCTCCTTCTTACGCCCGACCACGGGGTCCAGGCGACCCTCCTCGGCCTGCTTGGTAAGGTTCGTACCGTACTCCTCGAGGGTGGGCATCTTGTTGGAGCCGGCACCGCCGGCAGCACCGGCGCCCGCCCCGGCGCCGACGGCCTCCTGACTCTCGCCAACCATACGGATGACCTGAGTACGGATCTTGGAGGCCTCGGCCCCCAGAGTCTCAAGAACACGGGCAGCTACCCCCTCACCCTCGCGCAGCAGCCCGAGCAGAATGTGCTCGGTGCCAATGTAATTGTGCCCCAGCTGACGGGCCTCCTCCAGACTGAGCTCCAGCACGCGCTTGGCACGAGGCGTGAACGGGATTTCGACGGCCACGAATCCGCTGCCGCGGCCGATGATTTTCTCTACCTCCACGCGCGCGTCCTTCAAGTTCACACCCATGCTCTTCAGGACCTTTGCGGCGATACCGGTGGACTCGCCAATGAGGCCGAGCAAAATCTGCTCGGTCCCCACAAAGTTGTGCCCGAGACGGCGAGCCTCCTCCTGAGCCAGCATCACGACCTTAATCGCCTTCTCCGTAAACCGCTCAAACATCATCTGCGTGGGCGCCCGGGCAGAGCTGCGCCCAGCGGACGCAGTGTGCTTGGACACGGCCTCGCGGAGCGTGGAGGGCGCGCGGCTAGAGTTTCCGGAAACTACGGCCGTGGAGCCAGCGCTCTTGAGGCCGGAGAATCCCTGCAGGGTGGCGGACGCCGCCGCCCGGGCGTCGCGCCGGGCGCGACCGGCAGCCCGCTTAGGCGCCAGGGCCGAAACACGGCCCTGCGAGCGCGAAACCTTTCCCGCACATTGCGGCGTGGTTGCGCAAGCAGACAACATGCTGCGAAAAAAATAACCTTGGGACGAAAGGGGGGAGGGGCGGTCCGGGTACCGCTGCCTGCGCGGAGTGCTGTCTGCGCCCTTCAACTGTGGACAAACACACAAACGCAAAACAACAGCACTCTCGTCAATGCGGAGAAGAAACCCACAAAAGGAGCCTTATCCGCCCAAACTACTGCGTTTAAATATAAGGGGACAGGAAAAAGCACTGGAAAAAAGGTACAGGCTGTCACAATCGCTCCTCTGCGGACACGATTGCCCAGGACGCAGGCGCGCAGTACGGACACACGCGGCGCAGTGTAGGCTTCCGAATACTAAGGGAACAATTTTAGCTCGCGGCAGAACTGCTTCAGGTACGGTGGGATCACACCTGCACGGAGTGCTGCGAGGGGGGGAGTTCCCAGAGGAAAGATTCTGCACACTCCCGCATATGCCGGCGCGCAGCTATTGCCCGTCCCCGCGCCGCCCTGGGCCCCAGGCAGGGTCTGGCTGACACCGCGAAGACTTGCCGCAGAGCCATCCACGCTGCTGCGATATATTGGTTAAGTACTATTTTCGGAGATGTTTCTGTTCCGCCTACGTGGACAGCTATTGGTCATCGTATGTGACCTGTCCCGCGAGCTGTAAAGGTACGGGACGGTGGGGTATAGAGACTGTTATTTTCCGTGGTGCTTGCGCTTATTTTCCGGAAATTTTCCTGGCTTTGATATTGCGAAATTGGCAGTAGTGATGAAGCTAAAAACTACAGGTACGACATATTTTCATAAATAACGGAAAAGTTTTTACAAGAAAAAGCCGTAAGAGCCACCAAGCAAAAAGGAGCAAGGAGGAAAAAACCCCAGACCTCAGGAAAAAACTAACAACCCCAGACTTCAGGAAAAAACCCCAGACCTCAGGAAAAAACTAGCCCGAGGAAGAGGAAGGCATGCCACAGCATCAGCACTTCCCTCCTGCACAGCGTCGCGAAGATAGGAACTCAACTTACCATGAAGAGCAACAGATTCTACATATTCGAATCGAAAGTATTTATTTTATCATTATTGGAAAGAAATAGGCTCATGCTTTTGTATACCTCTTCTCCTTTTTCACTTCTTTCGCCATCTCCGTGATGCCTATTTACATGAGGGTGGTGCAGCTGTTGTTGCCTGCCTCCATGGTCCGAGGGCTTGAGCTTCTATTGCGCATGTCTGCTTTTCTTCTTTGCTAGTGGACTCAACTAGCAACAAGTTTCTTCTTTGCTTGGATTTCTTTCTAATAAAAAACATGACATCTTTACTTCGTCTTGTAGGTGGATTCCACATTTCGAATGCTTCCTTTGCAAAATTGGCGTAATATATAACATTATATAAAAATGAAAGAAAAAACACTGGAAACCCCCAATCTAAAGGGGAAAAGGAGGGGGAAACCCCCACAAGCCTAAGCTAAATCGAAGCAAATTCATGAACATGAAAAACGTAGCTTCATAAAGGGATTTGTGACGGTTAGCGCCTCCTCAAGCTAAACGCTAGCACAAATCAATTCTAATTTGTCTAGTTATGTCGCTGCAAGATGGTAAAATGATGTTGTCGAGAGATGATGAGAGGATGTTTCACTGCTTGTACTTTAGCAATATATGTTGTAAGTGAACAAAGGAATTGTTAAATGGTTCTGTCACCTCCCTCTATTGCACTCGGCTTAAATAGGTTTCTGCCCAGATAGCTTACGCTTGCTTGCTTCGCTTACGTGTCAGGCGTTAGGGCTTTCCAACCGTCGTCATTTGTCCAAAGACGCGGCTCGTCTAGCATTGAGAATCACGACGCGGCATGTTCTGCATCGGAGAACTCGCTTAGGCGCGTCATTTGGCTAGTTAGATTAAGTTTGCGTAACTGTACGTACCAAGTAGTACTGGTCGTGCAGTATGCATCAGTACCCTAATGAATATTGTAGTAGCGACGTACCCACGTTTGTACGTCCGTCCGATGGAAAAGCACGAATTGGAATTAGTCACTAGTACATGTACAATGTCATGCAATGTACTGTTGCAGGACTGTACTCGTCACACTCGTACCCTCCACCTCTTGACTGATCTTTGAGGCCGCCGCGAGGCAGACCTCCGTGGTATAAGCTCCTTTACTCAATCAGTTACTTGGACTCAGGAATGCGCGCTGGGTAAGCGTGCATGAAGTCGATGTACGCCTGAGTCATGGCAAACTTGTGCCATTGGGGCGTCTCCAAGAAATCTTGTAACGTTGTGGTCCGCCAGAATCTGTCGAGTGCTTTAGCAAGAGTGCTAGCGACTCCTCTGTGACCAGGTGACGAACTTTCGTGCATCTTTGTGATCAATCTCAGTCGGAGCTCAAAGTTCTATGGCATACAGAGGCAATCGAGGTGCCAAAAATATCCATCTCTTGCTTCAATCCGGCCGTCTTTCGTCCACCCACCCTCGTCCCCATAAAACGAGTCTTGGGAGTACCCCTTGAGAATGAGATTAGCGAACTCATGGCTCAGCTGCAACGCGTTAACAGTCAGTAAATTTAACTATGCGTCTTCAAACAGCAGCTGGGACTTCCGTCGTAATTCTCGATTTGACGGAACCTCGCCATCCCAAAATAATGGAACTTTGGCTTGAGGTACGAAGTCTGGACGCCGGCTTAACGGGTCAGCTTCGTTCAGAGCTCCCTTGCGATATGCAAGTGTCATTGAGCCCACAAACGGTTGTAAATTCCGCATGTATCTTGCTTGCCGCTTGTTCAACCTTTTGTTCGGTTGCCTGAGCAGATGTCGCAGTGTGTCGTGGTTTGTTGCGACAAGGAACTTAGAGCATCCTTCAAGATAGCACCTCTAATGCTTGACAGCTTCGCATACGGCCAAAGCTTCGAAGTCGAACGCAGAGTAAGTGTTACCACGCTCAGTTGGATTCAGCTTACGCGCCCAGTAAGAGACTGGTTGAAGACCTCCTCCTTGGTCTTGCAACATGAATGTTGCAATCCCCACTGTTGAAGCATATGTAGCCATTGTGAACGTTGCGTCCGAGCCGACCTCCGGAAGGATCAGGCATGGCGTGGAAATGAGCCGTAACTTGAGAGTCTCAAAGGCTTCCAAACAGGCAGGCGTCAACGTAACCTTTTGTGGCCGTGACTTCCGCAGTAAGTCCGTCGATGGAGCCATAAGGTCGCTGAAATGATGAATAAATCTGGCATATAAGTTGCAGAACTGTATGAACTGCGATCCTCCTTCTGCGTCGTGGGCACTGGCCACTCTGCAACGGCCTCGACTTTCTTTGTGGAAACCGAAATTTTACCATCCGACACAGTATAGCCCAAATACTCCATATCTTGAAGGCCGAAGAAGCATTTCTTAAGGCGTAACTTCAAGCCTTCCTCCTTGAATCGTTGTAAAACGAGACGTAGGTGCTCCAGGGGTTCCTCCAAAGCTCGACTATATATACAAACGTCCTCGAGGTAGACGGTAACGAACTTATGTAAAAAGTCGCAAAGTATGTCATTCATCATCCGCTGAAATGCAACGGCGCATTACACAATCCAAACGACATGGCGACCCATTCCATTAAGCCATCAAGGGTCTGAAACGCCGTCTTGTGGATGTCCTTGTCACGCACCCGAACTTGCCGGAAGTGAGAGGCGAGGTCGAGGTGGGTGTAAAAGTTCGCGTCCTTAAGCTCGTCCAGCGTGTCGTCCACACTCGGAAGCGGGTAAGCATCTTTACGCGTAACCTCATTAAGGCCACGGAAGTCAATGCACAAACGTAGTGAGCCATCAGCTTTACGCACAAAAAGAATTGGCGAGCCGAACTCACTGTAGATGGGACGGATCAGACCAGCCTCCACTACGTCTTTAAGGTGTCGGTTTAGCTCAGCGCGCTCTGCAAGTGACAATATGTTTAACCGTTGACGTCGCATCGGGCCAGTTGTTTCAATGGGATGATCTCACTGTCGGCTTACAAGCGGAGAGTTGACATGGTGCAGTAACTCCGGGAAGTCATCGTAGAGTAACGACCGGAAGTTGTCACGTTGGTTTGTTGTTAGCTCCTCTCCAGTGTGAAAGTCATTCGGTTGGTCAGCGGTTGGCGTAAGTTAAATGACGTAAAATTCATCATTACGTCCGCTGCTGCGGCGCGTCTTGCGCATGAGTTTTTGAACTTTAATAAATGACATTAGGAGACACTCAGGGCGTCGTTCCTCGAGCGTAGTCTCCACTGTTGTGCCGTCCATTAGAGAAAGAAACCCTGGTTGAACCAAATTGTAAAGAGTCATGTTCGTCATCGAGCCATGGTAAACCCATGATTAAATCAACAGCACGTAAATCACGTAAGACGTAAAAAGTCCGTTGAAATTCGTGTCGAGCCAGCTCAAAAGTAACATCGCAGACTGTTGAAGAAGTCACTCGTGGTCTGTTGGCAAGTCGAACAGGTGCCTTGATTACAAACTTCCGAGTCTGTAAAGCAAAGCGTCGTACGAAGTCCTCAGATATGAAGTCAAGAGTCGCAGCGCAGTCCACCAAGCCAGAAATTTGGTGTCCGCCTTTAGGAGCTTTCACAGTCAGCTCGGTTCGAATTAACGATCGAGCTTCCATGAGGTCAATTAGTAGGGCTGTAGCTGGCGGAGAAAACTGTTGCAGCGTAGCGATGGACTCTTCCGCGTCGATAGCAGGTACATGTACCGAGATGGGTCTGTCAATTTGAAATTTGAAATTGTTTACAACAATACCAGTAAAAACCGGCTGTCGTCTCTGGGCCCCCCCTTGTGCTATGCTCAACCTGTAGTTGGACTTCTAAGCGTGAGGCAGACCGTGAACCACTAATCCCAACCTCTCCAATGGCAGTAACGATACCGTCTAAAACATACCCGTATCCAGGTATTTATAATTTTCTGATCTATACGTATTTTTTTTTTGGATACAGTATGAAAAATAAAGTGTCGCTAGTCTCCACGTTACGCGGCCTGCTCCAGCCGCTGCGGGGTCGCTGATCAGCAAGGCTGTCCAGCTGGAGCTGGTCGAGGCGAACCTGCCTGACCTCGGCTCCCGTGCGACTCCGGTCGTGCCGGAGCTTGGGGGGAAAGGCAGGTGAAAAACCCCCCTCGCATAGGTCGTCGTCGGTCCCGCCCCGATCCGTGCTCCACCCCGCCCGAGGTATTAGCCGCTCCTCTCGACGCAGCTCGCCACCTAGCCGAGTCTTCTCTCCTCCTTCGGGGGCTGAGAAGAGAGAATAACTAGGCTGCAGACGGTGTCCGGCTGGCTCTCCTGCCCCCGAGCCAGATTTTCTCCTGTCCCCTATCCTTTTCCCGTCTGTTTCCAACACCTATCTGATCGCGCTGTGGCCGTCCGTACCCTCCCCCGGTGGTTTACGTTGTTAGGGGGTCGCCTTTACGAGCAGTGTGCCGTTACGATAACCCTAGGCACACTGCCTGAGGCAGCCTATCGATAACCGGGTACCGACTAGGGAAGGGGTTGGAAGAACACAGGGATCGAGTCGCCGGTCCTCAAAAGATGGTGGGTACGGGAATTTTTCCAAAAACCCCCCGTACCGGGCTTTTCCGGCGGCGGGCGATCCTAAGGACCGCCGCCGCCCGACCGTGCCGCTCCTCCGGCTGCGACCCACCTCCGTCCTGCGTAGCATCAGGCCTCGCCCCCAGGGGAGACTTAAGACTCTCGCAGGGCTGGCGACTGCTAGCGAGCGCTGTCCCTAGCGCTGCTTCCCAGCTGTCCGCCGCCAGCTCCAACACCCTCGTCCCTCCGCTGATCCGTCCGTACCCCTTTGCGCCAAAAAATATTTCGCAAACGCCGCCCCCGCCCCATCGTCGGGAGAGTATCTGTGAGTATTTAGTCGCGAAAAGACATATCGGACAGGCCGAGCGGGAGATCCCTGTGCTGGTGTACGGATATTATGTTTTTCAAAACCCTCCGTACAGGGCTTCCCGACAGCTGCTGATCCCGCGGATCGCAGCTGCCGGTACCTCGTTCAGCCCCCTACCGTGCCAGGCCTGGCACGGCTATGGGGTTACCAGCGCCCACCGCGTGGAGGTAGAGGTAGGTGCCGACGGGCCTGCGAGCGCACCCCTCTCCGGGGCCGCCGCCGCTGCGCCGCCGGCGGGCGCCTGGGTCTGTCAGAATATGTAGGTGAAGTCGAGTCGTAAAAAGCACAATCGGCGTCGATTAACCACAACTAGACATGCCAAGGACCTGGAGCAACCACCTCATCTTGTGCTGGGTTCTCCAGTGACCGGCGAGTGAAAAGCTGTGTCCGCGCTGGGAATTCTTGGTAGAGTTTCTAGTGCTTAGTGAGTTGAGCGAATTTCGCCCATTTCGGTAGCACAAAAACAGCCATCGTAGATGTCGGAGATGTTCGACGACAATCCTCAAAATGTTGTGCTATCCGTTTAGCCAACTCCCAGGGTGGATTAATGAACACCCGTTCTCCTGACAAGTCCCTCTCAAGAATCGAGTCACTCGGCGAACAACAGTGAGGTTAGTCACCGTGCGAGTTTAAACCCTCATCATCATCACATCCCTCTAGTGTGAAGTTGAATCGTGCATGCAAAGGTTCAAAAACATAGTCAACCAGTTTCCAATCAATCGAACGTATGGTTACATCTTTACGACTTTGTCTCTGCTTTGTCTGCCGACGACGACCCGCGACTAAAGTTGCAGGTGTAGCGACTGTAGTCGATGGAGATGTCGAAGGTAAACTGACGACCTCAGTCGCTAACAGTGTCTCAGGACGAACAGTAAATGTAGCCGGCTGCTCCAGTTCGCTGGTAGAACAGCCTTGCCACTATCATTGCTTCTTGGACTGCGGCACTTCCATAGGTGCCTTGCCCTTCAGCTCAAGGCACTGAAACAGTCGGTGTCCCTTCTTGTGGCACTTGAAACATAGTCCCTCCTCCATGTGGCGCTTGCGCTCCTTAGTTGTCATCGCATTCGCAATTGCGTTGAAATCAATTCGGCCAGAGTTTGAAGATGGTTGACCACGACCTCCACCATGATTGCCTCCACGTCCACGGCCTCGACCACGGCCACCACCATTGTGCTTCGTAAAAAGTCGTTGAACTGCTTGGTGTAGAGAGCGAAACTCATACTGCCTTGCGTAAGGTTGAGCAGAGCGTTAATCGCATCATCTTGGATGTTCGGGAGATACGTAGTCTTCCGCAGCTCCGCGACAAGCAGGTCAAACGTAGACGGAATAGTAGCTTGAACTTTCCGATTCAGCCACCAACCATTCAAGTGTCCGTAGAACTGTGAAGTAACCAAGATAACTGAGTCGTACGAATCAGCCGTAATGCCAAGCCAGATAAAGCGCTGAGGTTGCGCCTCAAGCCAGTCCTCCAAGTTACGGCCATTATCACCTTACTGAAATGGGGAGTTAATTGCAGCCTTGCGTTGAGTCTCCGTAAGGGTCACATGTAAACCAGCCAAGCTACGCGTAGGCATAGGCGTTCCCACACGTAAATCAGTCGGTGTTTCACCACACAGCTAATCAATGTAACCACGAATAAGCAGCCAGACATGACCATAATCGACCGATGAAAACCGGGGGTACATGAAGAATTGCCTCGGAATAGCCGTGTCGTCATGAAAGAGTGCCTGAGACGAATAGACTGCACGACGAAAAGTCTCTCATTGAGTCACGTAACCGAAGTGAAGTAACTCGCTCTTATGTTCCATAGCAGGAAGTAACCCCGTCTTGGCGGGCGTAAGATTCAAACCACTGATATCAAGTGTTTCCGGGACGACGTAAGAACCATCCGGATTAATCGTCGACTGAGCTGTAACAGCCTGCTCGAGCTGAGCAAGAGTACGTAAGTGGGTCGTAACGTACGGAACAGGAACAGAAGCCGAGTAAACGTAAACGAGTTGTTGTCAATCAAGGAACGCGACTCGAACAAATGCGTCACTCAACAACGTCAAATCATCCGGAGTCAAGGTAAGGCCGGCTTCCTCATGTAACTCTCGAACGGTAGCATCAACACGCTCTTCGTTAGCTGTGACTGAGCCAGCCGGGAACAAAGTTTTACCGGTACGAGGCTCGCGTTGTAACACAAGCTTAACGTTAGACAATTTAGTCCCTCCAACGTGAAGTACGACCACCACGTAACGTCCAGGTCCAACAAAAGCCATTTCGAGTCAATCAAGCAACGTCGAGCGAATCAAAAGGTAGCGAAGACGTGCGTCGACCAAAGAGTTCCGAAACCAGTGTAGCGGTTAGCCTCCTCAAGCTAAACGCTAGCATAAATCAGTTCTAATTTGTCTAGTTCTGTCGTTGCAAGATGACAAAATGATGTTGTCGAGAGATGATATGTTGAGAGGATGTTTCACTGCTTGTACTTTAGCAATATATGTTGTAAGTGAACAAAGGAATTGTTAAATGGGTATGTCACCTCCCTCTATTGCACTGGGCTTAAATAGGTTTCTGGTCATATTAGTAATATAGAGGTTTGAATTACAGGGCTAAATTACGAAGTAACCGGCGTTACCTCCGTTACATGCGTTACCTCCGACGCTACATCTCCCTAACGGTTCAAGCGCCCAAGCGCGCACGGACAGTAAAATGTCCGCACCCTATATAACACACCAGCAACGATTGTGTGTCCACCTTCTGCCTTTTGCGAGAGCTATCGCTCACGCAAACGGCATCGTGGCTCTTGCTAGCCACGCAAGGTATTGATGACTTGAGTCTCCTGCACGACGCACGAAAACTCACTCCTTCAGTCCAAATGGCATACCGCCTGGTATTGCCTACTGACCTCTACGTTGCGCCCGGTGACGCGCCGGAACAGCAGCCAGACCAGCTGCAATTGCTAACACAGATTGTTCAGCAGTTAGCAGCCCAAGTCGCAACTCTATCCGTCGCAACCGCGTCAACAAAACCAACTACTTCAGCCATCCCCACAGCCGACTCCGACAGCGCTGCGGGTGGACGACTCGAGCTCGACGCTCTACCAGCTAACAGTAAAACCACCCCTCTAGAGTACATCGACCCTAGAGAGTGGTCAGAATTCGCGTCCCGTACGTTCGCGGACTGCCTACCCCCATCTGGCACAACCGTCCCGTGCCTGTGGAACCCTCGACACGACGAGGCCGACAAATTTTTTACGGACAACGCGAGAATTTCTTCCCGCGACGAGTATCGACACCTGCTCTGTTATGGTGTGTTTACGGCCGCCGTTAACGCGGCACTCGAAACTGCTATGGAAACGCTTCGCTCGGTCACCTCTACCCCCGACGAAACAACCTACGCCTACTCCCTCGTCGACGCAGCGCTACGTACTAATCAAGCAGTGGCCTCAGCGGGGGAAGCGCGACTCACCTACATCAGACGCTTCAAGGCCAAGAAGATTCTCAACGGAGAAGAACGCGTCGCGGAGCGTCTCGTCTACTCACGGTGCTTCGACACTGTCGCCTCCGACCGTGGAGGCAACGTCGTCGACGGACTCCTGGCAGCCCTGGAGGACAAACGACTCGAAGTCAGCATCACAGCAGCTGCAAAAGCGCAAGCAGCTGCCCAGTTCAAGGCCGACAAGCCTAGACCAGAAAAACCGGACAGGCCGAACGATAAGCCGGACAAGCCGGACAAAACCAAGGCCAAGCCAAAGGACCGCACGAGCGGCCGCCCCCTCCCCCCTACCGACAAGGCACACAAGAAGACCGAGGCCGACAAGGACGAATGACGGGGTGACCCGCCGCGCCGATTCCTGCAACCCAGATTCAAACTACATGCGTCATCGCGTGCGGCGAAACTGGCAAGCCTGGAAAGATATCGGCGCGAGCGGACAAGTCTTACGGTGGATCCGGGAGGGCGTTACTATTCCCTTCCTAAACAACCGACCCCCACCCCCGTTCAACCAAGGCACCTCACTGCTGGACGCTACCCCCGAGCAGCTCACCTTTGTCGAGGCCGAGCTCGCGCGCTTCGTGGAGACGGGAGCCTGGGAACGCACCACCTGCAGCAAGTACGTATCAAGACTCTTCTTAGTCGCCAAGCCCGGCAACAATCAGTGGCGATTTATCGTCGACCTACGACACCTGAACAGCTTCTGCGTCAGAAAGCGACTACGGATGGAGTCTTTGCTAGGCGTTCGTCATCTGACTCGAAAGGGCGACTACATGTTCTCGTTCGACCTAAAAGACGGGTTCTACGCGCTGGGCATCGTGCCAGAGCAGCGCGACTATCTAACCGTAAACGTTCGCGGCCAGCTGTACCGACTAGCTGGACTCCCGATGGGCTGGTCGCTCAGCCCTTACCACTTCTGCGCTTTTACGGACACATTCGTACGACACCTCCGACAACCAGACCCCGGTGGGTTTACGACACAGCACGGGAAGCCTACACAACCCGACAGCGACAGACCGAGCAAGCGCTTCCTCCGACACACGCGGTGGCGCGGAGCCAAAATCTTACCTTATGTGGACGACTTCCTCCTCTTCGCCGCCACTCGTGCTCTCGCTCTCTCGCTCCGGCAGCGCGTCGACCGCCTCCTCACCAATCTCGGCCTTCTCCGCCACCCCTCCAAGGGTTTTTGGGAGCCGACGCAATACGGCCACCACCTGGGCATCGACATCGACACAGCTAGAGGTTACTTCTTCGCCCCGGTGGAAAAGCTACAGAAGCTCGCAAGACAAGCTCGTCACCTACTGCAACGTGCAACCCGAAACTGCAGATGGCTACCTGTCAAGGAACTACAGTCATTCGCGGGTCAGGCGCAGTACCTTTTTCTTGCGATTCCAGCGGCAAGATTCTTCCTCCGCGAACTGCACTCCGTACTAGGCGACAAGTGGGGAGGCCGCGTCCGCCTCTCTCCGCAGCTCAGTCGAGATCTACAGTGGTGGACACAAGTACCCAGCCACGCCAACGGCAAGAACATACACCGCCCGGTCGAGTCAGCCTACATCCACTGCGACAGTTCGGGGTATGGTTGGGGGGCAGTCCTGAACGGCAGACTCGAAGCGCGCGGCTTCTGGGGAATACAGGACGAAAAGCAGCACATTACCTGGAAAGAACTGAAGGCCGTCCGTCTGGCCGTCCTCAGCTTCTTGCCACACCTGGCTGGCCGCAACGTCCTCCTCCACGAAGACAACCAGGCGGTCTGCCACGTCCTGACCGGCCTGACGTCCCGCTCCCCGGAGATGATGACCGAATTACGCCGTTTGTGGTACCTGTTGGACACCAACAACATCCACATCAGGCCCAGATACATCCGTTCTGCGGCAAACACGTGGGCAGACAAGCTCAGCCGACACCTCGACAGCGACGACTGGCAACTCGACCCCGTTGTGTTCCACGAAATGGACACACACTTCGGCCCGCACACAATCGACCGGTTTGCGTCGGCTCTCAACACGCTACTGCCCCGCTACAACGCGAACTGGCTAGACCCATCGTGCGAAGCCGTGGACGCCCTTCACCTCGCCGATGCGAATTGGAAAGCAGAAAACAACTGGTGCAACCCGCCATGGCCCCTGCTACCCGACCTCGCCCAGAAACTACAGCAGAGCGGCGCAGCAGCCACGGTGGTCGCCCCCCGGTGGCAAGGGAAAGCGTGGCATCAGGCCCTTACCGAATTGGCGTGCCACGAGACGGTCCTTCCGGCCCGACCTCACTTGTTCCGTCCCGGGCGGCGGCACGGACGCGGTACAGTCGGCAAGCCTCATTGGCCCGTCACTGTATTCCGGATTCCCTCCCGGCCTGGTTGTACCTCCGCCGGGGCGCTGTCAGTGCTACCCTGACCCTGTTCAACACACGGCACATCAGGCCAGCAGTCCAAGCCTACCCCACCAGACCAGCAAAGGTCCGCTACAAGGTGGAGGTGGCAGGCTGCAACAACCCATGGGCCGCCTCGATGCGCCCCTACATGCAACGCCTACTGGGCACTGACAGCCTTGGAGCAAAAACGCTCGACTTACTGACCGCCGCTTGGGCGAAAAGCACGTCCGACACGTACAACAGCGCAATCAAGCCTTACTTCCAGTTCTGCGAGGAGCAAGGCCTACCGCCGCTGGCAGCAACAACTGCTACCATGGCCCGCTACATTGCATGGATCGGAGAACGTGGCACCATTAAGGCTACTAGTCTACAGCCTTACCTTTCAGCCGTAAACGGGTTTTTCAAAGACCACGGCGCAGAACCAGTCGCACAAGGCGATTTGGTCGCCAAGGTCCGGCGGGGTCTCGCAGCGTCCCAAGTTTCCCTCCAGCCCAGCCGCACACGCATGTACCTCCCAGCCCGGATTCTTGTATCATCGCTACGCCTGGCCAAGGACCTCCGCACACAGCTGACAGACACGTGGACTCAGACTCAAGCAGACCTCATTCTGCTGTTCCGAGCGTGTCTAGCGACGGTGCTACTGGCCGCATTTTTTTGTCGAGGTGGAGCGGGAGTTGAGTGCCGGTCTGGAGACCTGTTGTGTACTCCGACCGGCGGAATCCTCCTATACCACGGAACGAGAAAAGGTCAACGGGGTACTTCCACGGAGCGAAAACTCCTATGTGAACTACCGGCCTCGGCTCACCCGGACATCGCGGAACTACTACAATACTTCGACGCTGCCCGTACCAGGTTCTCCGCCGGGAAGATACCGGACAGACGATGGGCCATTAGTATACGCGAGCCTACGACAAACTGGACTGCGGACACCCTGACAGCTTGGCTACAACGCGTACTTCGTGCAGTACACGAACAACCTCCGGACGGTTTCGCGTGGACTTCGCACTCCCTCCGAAAGGGTGCAGCTACTGCTGCGTACAGTATCGGTACCCCAATGCAGAAGATCAAGTTCTTCGGCGGTTGGGCACGAGAGTCGGACGTAGTCCTCGACTACATCGACCCAACAGTGCTCCCGTGCCCGGGAGCTTGGCAACTCTTTGGGTGGATGACCCCTGGCGGGCCCCCACCCAACGTTACACGCCAGTCGGCGACAGATGGCATAAGTGAGCCCCAACACAGCTTAAATGGTCATATTAGTAATATAGAGGTTTGAATTACATGGCTAAATTACGAAGTAACCGGCGTTACCTCCGTTACATGCGTTACCTCCGACGTACATCTCCCTAACGGTTCAAGCGCCCAAGCGCGCACGGACAGCAAAATGTCCGCACCCTATATAACACACCAGCACCGATTGTGTGCCCACCTTCTGCCTTTTGCGAGAGCTATCGCTCACGCAAACCCACCCACCCGATTCCCTCTCACATTGCGTGTAGGGTGGCCCAAGGGCCACCAAATCCAAATTCTGTAAGTGATCCACATCTTTGGCATAAGTGAGCCCCAACACCGCTTAAATGCCCAGATAGCTTACGCTTGCTTGCTTCGCTTACGTGTCAGGCGTTAGGGCTTTCCAACCGTCGTCATCTGTTCAGAGACGCGGCTCGTCTAGCATTGAGAATAACGACGCGGCATGTTCTGCATAGGAGAACTCGCTTAGGCGCGTCATCTAGCTAGTTAGATTAAGTGTGCGTAACTGTACGTAGCGGGAAGTACTGGTCGTAAAGTATGCATCAGTACCCTAATGAATATTGCAATAGAGACGTACCCACGTTTGTACGTCCGTCCGATGGAAAAGCACGAATTGGAATTAGTAACGAGTACATGTACAATGTCATGCCATGTACTGTACTCGTCACAAAGTGATGAAAGAGAAAGTCCTTCGGACCAACGTGCTTTTGGAATGATGGAAATCAATAATGAATTCAAAACAAGAATCGCCTTCGTCCTTAGGTGAGGCACTAAACATCCCGGCGACGGCGCACATACTTTCCAATTTGCGTGTATGTGATTTTTTTGACATCGTCATTTTCAAACATCAACCCACTCACGTGATTCAACACCCAAGCCCCAATCCTTGTCTAGTGACTCCCTCTTTGCATGAGGCTCCATCTTTTTCTCGTGACGAGCTTAGGACAAGATGGCCGTCTCGATCTTCTCGTGGCCATACGTAAGAAACGACGTATTGGAGAGGGTAACTGTTAGCACTAGCATCCCGTTGCCTAGTGCTTATGTACAAGGTAGCTATTTGTCATCCTAATACTTATTGTCATGCTATTAGCGGTACTCTATTCCCTAGTAATGCCTTCGCCGGCCGCCATCTCTATCCTTATCACTTCTCATGGCACCACACCCGGCCCCCTTGTAGGGCCGGCACAACAGATTTAACGGTATTTACAACGGACATTTTAATATCGTACATGCGTTGGACACGCGTATGAAGTCAACTTCAAAACGCGCCACTCTCGCACTTGTATTACGCGCGCCTACCCATTATCGCTGACACTTTCCTATCAGACTCGCTACATCGCCGTTTCCGCTGAAAGTCATAGCAAGTGCTACGAAGACCATAACCATTTTGCAAACGTGACTTGGTGGTCAGTGGTCTTATGTTTTGTTCGTGCGGCTTGTACGCCACGGCGGGCAAGCGCTGTCGGTGCATGTAAGTTTCCACTCACCCACTCACTCGCCCCCGCCATAAACCACACGCCGACAACAATGTCCGCGATGTTGTGTCCGTTTTTTGCGAATCGAGCTCCTTGGGACCAAACGCAAGCAAGCATGTGGGGGTTTTGTGAGTTTTGGTGTCTCTATGAAGTTACACGTTCGTTTATGAAGGTACCTCTTCTATGCATAATGCGGCAGAGTGCAATAGCGGCACAA
The DNA here is from genome assembly GCA_026401115.1 of Tetraselmis chui. Classification (NCBI taxonomy): domain Eukaryota; kingdom Viridiplantae; phylum Chlorophyta; class Chlorodendrophyceae; order Chlorodendrales; family Chlorodendraceae; genus Tetraselmis; species Tetraselmis chui. Next base: position 195,060 of record JAPMLY010000245.1, on the reverse strand, counting down.
AATCGGCGAAATCGCACCATGGACGGTTAGCAGTGCTTGGAGTGCCTCGTGAGCGACTTTGAAGGGAGGTTCCAGTCCGAACCGGCCCGGTTCCGAGACAACGCATGTACCATATGCCTAGGCCCACTGCTCACTCATGTGGTGGTCGTGGAGCGTGAGACGTGGGAGACATTGTTCCATGCAGCGACCTTCGACGAGCTCGGCCGCGACTTTACAATTTTCAAAGCATCCAAGCTTGTTAAGGTAGTCGGTTTCCTTCCCGACCTACTGAGTAGTTGGATGAGGGACGTGGCCATGACGACACGGGAGGGAAAGTCAGCAGCCACTTTTTGGGACCGCGAGTTTCGCTCCGTGCAGTTTTGCGGCCGTGGTAGCTGCGAGAAGGACTTGTGCTGAAGAGTTCGCGGGTGGGTTTTTCATGCTTGGCGAGCAATGGAGCTACTTGCGGGAATGCACCTCAAGCGACAATCAGGTGCGGACGTGGCGTACGGTAACATCCAGAGAAAGAATAACACCCTGAAAGTTATCATCCCGCCGGGCACGGTGACTGAGACGACGAGACAGCAACCCAACAGTGTCGTTACGTCGGAGCTTACCTTCAAGTTTAGCACTGCCAACTTGGCGGCCTCTATACAGGCCGAAGTGCTTCTGTTGCAGCTCTTGGCGTTTGGCCTTGCTAATGCCCTCCATAGATGGCGTCTCACTAGTCGCAATGATGGTGCAATCACAGCTTGTCATACAACATAGTCGATCAGCAACACACACACACACACACACACACACACACACACACACACACACACACACACAATATGCAATTCGCAAGCGAGTGCCATAGAACGCACCGGGAGCAGGGCAAACATAGTCATAATCTAAGGCTACGTGTGCCATTTGTGTCATTTCCTGAAGCGTTCGCATAGGCAGTCCACCAAAACCACCCCAAGCTGACTTGGTCCTGAATAGGCGTTCCTTTCTTGCCTTGCAAAAGATGCACGGGTACTTTGATGAGCATCCACACAGCCCCACCCACCCGTTCAGCAGCTTAAGGTCTCCACTCATGCATGATTGCACAGCGTGGTGTCTCCCATCCACCATAATTCCCTCAGCTTCCAAGTTCCGTATCACCTCTGGAATTCCCGGGCAGCTCCGCATGATGTCCTCGTAGCAATCATCACGGAGGTAGAAAGAGCAAGGCAGGTTGTTCTCCGCAGAGTTGACGAGGAAGCCCCCCTTGCCCTTTACATCTACCACTGAGTTGTCATCATATACAATCTGCATACACAGTTGGTGACGTGAAATGCAACTTTATTATATGGATTTCAATTTGTCAATTTGCATGCGACTATGCATATCATCATTACACAAACTATCATACCTTCAGTACCACCACCGTCCCATTAAAGATGCCGGAAGCATCAGCAATCACTTGCACCCGCAAGCCTCCCCATGCTTGATCAGTCCTTCCTTCCGGACTTTTGTGGAGGAGTGTAGATGTGCGGCGCTGTAGGAGTCGGCGAGGAACATAAAGTCGTCCATGTAGGGTAGGAGGCGGGCGGTGCCGCGCCACCGGGCGTTGCGGCGAAAACGTATGGACGGGCGTCCCGATGTCGGAGCTGCCGCTGGGGTAGGTGGAGGGGGGCGGTGGAAGTAGTTCGTAAACACATGTGAACTCCACCGGCTCGCATCCGAAACTCTACATTTCCCTCCCTCACGAGACTTGTTCTTCGCCAGCACGCTCGGCAAGCACGCGGGGGTAGGACCACCTAGCTAGAGCATCGTGGTCTTTCGGCTAACACCCCCACGTGGCTCTACACCCGCCGCGGCGCTATAGGCAAGTCCCTACGCGCCGCCCATCCTACCTACGACGCGCCCTCGCCCGTTCCGCTCCGAGCCCGCTCATGCACACAACGCTACCCACTTAGAGCAGCCACAACCCAAGCCCCTTGGTCCTCCTCTATGTCTACGAAGTTCCGTGCCCTCCTAGGCACCGACCGCTTGGGTGACACAGCGATTATGCTACTTAGCAGCTCACTCGAGCCGTCTACTAACGCCAACTACGACAGCGCCCTACGCCACTACTTTTCTTTCTTCCCCCCTTGAACGCCACTCCATATACTATGGTCCGCTATACACTGCCTGGCTCGGCCTACTCGGCACTTTGGCCGCAAGCCCTATGCAGCCTTACTTTTCGGCGGTCAACAATTACTTCCGAGACCACCAGCTACCCCCCATCGCCGTGGGTGACCTTTTAGCCGATGCTAAACGCGGGCTAGAAATACAACAACAACCCCTCGTCATGTCCGACACCAGACTGCGTATCATGGCCACAATCGCCCTCAAAATTCGACTTGCCGCACAAAAACTCCGCAATAACTTGACATGGACACCAACTTTCCTGCCGCTACTCGAATGTTTTCGTGCCTTGCTCGCGGTTTGCGTCAATTACACATTTTTCCTGCCGCGGAGAGACATACACCCGCTGCCTCACATGTGACCTCGCGGTAGACGGACCCTCTCAACAAATCTGTATGTTCGTGCACAAATCAAAAGGGGAACAGCGCCGCGACACCAACGACAAACTCGTACTTGCGGTCCCAATTCGAGCAAACCCCATGCTAGCGGACTTCATGGACGACTACCTCAATCATCGTACATCCTTCTGCGAGACCTACTTTAAACGTCCCCCCCCTTGCCGCTATTTGGAGCGACTCATCTTTGGAACCCTCCGCAGAGTGGAAGGCCGCATAAATAATTTCGGCATAGCTAGCCCTCGCGCTCCGCTCGACAAGTACAATACCGCAAGCCGGCTTCAAGTGGACATCGCAAAGCCTCCGAAAAGGGGCGGCTTCCGCCGCTAGCTGCATCGGCGCCCCCCTCCCCGTGATCAAATACATGGATGGTTGGGCCAAGAATAGCTCCGTGACCGAAGGCAAATACATCGACCCACCATGGCCCCATCACTTGCTTCTTGGCGTTTCTTTGGCTGGCTCGCTCCGTCCGCCCAACATCACTAACATTAGAATGTGCAAGCCTTTGGCTTTAGGTTATTGGCAAACGTGCCCTAGGTAAATGGTAAGATTGTTTTGAATATAGAGGTTTGCATATCCAACTCCCATGTGTACGGGACAGTGACCCCCGCGGTTATTGTTACCGTTAGTAAGTCGTAAGAGCGCGTCGTACCTCCATGACACCCCACTTGTACTTGCAGTAGGGCGCAACCAATCGACCAAATGACTCCCCGAACGGTTAGCTCTAGCTAGCCCTCGCCTTATAAGCCAGAACTAGCTAAGAGCCTGGCACTTTCCGCTTTCGAGCTTAGCCAATCTAGGCTTTGCGCGAACCCACCTACCCAACCCTGTATTTACGCGCTAATCGTCCCCCGTTCCTGGGGCCCTGGGTCTGTGCTGGATGTCTATTGGCCAAATTATAAGAAACACGACATATTTTGCAAACGTTCCCAAGGGCAAATGTAAATACTTCTTTTATAATCGATTATAAAAGATCACGAGATCGTGTCGTGTCGTGTGCTTGTAATAACGGGATACTTTTGCTACGGGACGGAGATGAGAGTCGTAAAGATCTAATTACAAGAAAAAGCAGATGAGAGTCATGCGAGAGGACGCGCGCCAGCAACGCGCAATAGATATATACCGCCATCCAGCTCTTCATCTCGGCATCAAGTTCCTAGATAGACAGTACTACGGCAACGGCTGTGTGACAGCGAGAGAGCACTGGGAATGTTAACAGTTACGGGTGAGAGGCAGTCGCTTCATCGAGCGCCTGGGAATTCTAGCAATTTGGACCACTGCGGTACAGCTGTCAGCTACGAGCCTTTTAGTTTGCGAGGGACTGCGACGGAGGCGCCGGCATGGCGTCGACCCTCCCGCGGTCCACGCTGAAATGGGTTCTTAGCCTCAACCTGTCACTGCCGGTGAAAAACGTCCGAAGGTAGAGTAACCATATTGTGCAACCCCTTTCGCTACTGAAGACCGCGGGCCCTAATATGCCTACCGGTGCCGAGTCGTGGCGATGTGCCGTTCGGTGGCTGCATACGTAGCAAACCCCGACAGGTCACTCCCCCGGCGACACATATTTACCACCGCCAGCCTATCTTACCCCGTCCCTTCCACGTCCCTATTGTGGTAGGGACTTTGCGAACGGCTTCCTCGTGGCGGAGATGTTGTCGCGGTTCTTCCCCGAGGACGTCCAGATGCACTCCTTCGAGAACGTGGCGAGTATGGAGCGGAAAAAGGCGCAGTGGGCGCTCATTCAGAAAGTGTTCAAGGTGAGACGGGCGCCTTTCCAGTGCCTGTTGCACCAATGTCGCGACAGCCCACGTGCCTGCTGACCCTACTGCCCCTGCCGGACGTGCACCGCACCCATCAGCGGCGAAAGGCCCCCGTGACGTCGGAGCAGGTGCAGCGAACTATGGGCGCTGAAGCTGACGCAGCGGAGGACCTTTTGGAGACGTTGTACAAATGGCTTTCTCAGGACGGCAGCAGCAGCAGCAATAACAACAGGTTGGATTTCCCTAGCAGAGCTGATATCTTATCTGACTCTTGGGTAGCGTGATAAATGTCCTGGGATGGACACACTTTCACCGGTTCTGATCAGTCAAGAGCCGGTTTAGGAATGTGTGTGTGTGTGTGTGTGTGTGTGTGTGTGTGTGTGTGTGTGTGTGTGTGTGTGTGTGTGTGTGTGTGTGTGTGTGTGCGAGTGTGTGCGAGTGTGTGTGTGTGTGTGTGTGTGTGTGTGTGTGTGTGTGTGCGAGTGTGTGTGTGTGTGTGTGTGTGTGTGTGTGATTTCTTGTCCGTGTTGGTGTTGTCAGACCTGCAGCTCAAGGTAGAGCAAGGCAGGACGGGGAGGGAGCTTCAGCAGGGGCTGATCAAGCTCAGGCTCATCACGTCGCGTATGTGAATAGTGATGGGCAGCCAGCAGCCGGATACGGTAATGACCACACCACATCTGCTGCATTGGTAGTGAAGTGATCATCTTCACAGCAGCTGCTTCCCGGTGTTGTGGGACTCACGCAACTGCACCGAAACGGGTCTCGTGGTCCGTGCCGCAGCAGGCATGCACCCGGCGTACATGCAGGCTGGGTACGGTGCAGCAGGCCACATAGCTGCTGCGCCTGGAGCACCGAATGGGTTTGTGTTTGGTGGGGCAGCACCAAGAGAGGTGAGTGAGACAACACCTATGGACCTATTACCTTGCTTCCATGCAAATGCGGGCCACAAACTGGGTGGATGGTGGTGCAAATAAGAGCTTTGTTTGGGGGCATATGCCCAGGCCGTGCATCACAGGGATGTCAGACAGGATGGCGCCTCGGGCTATGGCAATGCACACCCTTCTGCATTGCCGCAGCCTGCAGGCCAGCAAGCCGGTCTCTCCTGGGCCGTTGACCCGCAACAGCAGCAGGCGCAGCCAAGTGAGAGTGCACATGCGGCGGTGCAACAGAGTGAGGCGATGCAGGAGCAGCAGGCCTACTACTACGCTTACCAAGCACAAATGGCTGAGGCCCAAGCTCAAATGAATGCTTGGGCTGGCAACGCATACGGAGCACAGAGTGCAGGCAAGTTCACCGACTGCCGATCTTGCAGCATCGGGGGCGTTTCTGTGTCTGTTTGATGGTGGTGAGAGGGGCTCTGTGTCTGTGTGCAGTCGTTGATTGTGTATTTTGAGTCAATATGATGTTTGTTCACCAAGTGGATGTGTAACTATGTACCATTGTGTTGCCTAGCTGTTCTACTGTTGTAGCGTGTATTTTCGATTGTGCGTGGGTGAATGTATATGTGTATGCATGAATCATCTTCGCGCGCGCGCGTGTTTGTGTGTCGTTATCAGCGCTTCTGATCGGGAGTGTGTTTGTCCATGCGATACATTGTTTATATCTGAGTGTGAATTTCTACACATACGGGTGTAGGTGGGGGAGGTCTCAGACTGGATTCACCGACTGTAATATTTTGCAACCGACAAGTATTTTAAGTGTTGTAGGTGGGTGCTTACTGAGGGACGAAGGGGGCGGCTGCCTGTCAGCAAGCCCGTAAGAATAAGTTTTCATCTTTGTGAAGTATTTTTCACCGTCGGCACAACTTGGTTTGTGTCTGTCAGCGGTTGTACTGGGGTGGTATGTTTAATGTCTGAGTATATGAAATAGTTTAACTATGTGTTTGTGCGTGAGTGTGTAAGGTGGGAGGGGATGAGTGAATGTATTTGCTTCTCAGCCTGGATGTGTGTGTATGTGTATGTGTTTGTTGTGTCTCTTTGTGTGGGGCAGGGACCCTATGTAGGTGGTCTATATAGGAGCAGTATGCAGCTCAAATGTGTGTGTGTGTGTGTGTGTGTGTGTGTTTTAATTTGAGTTCATTGTGTTGTGAGCCCCTGAATGGGATGGCTGACGTCACTGGCTCTGCTCCTCTGCGCAGGCGCCACTTCCCAGGCTTACTACGGTGGCTACTACGCCCCCTATCCTCCTGGCGCCTCCTCTGCTCAAATGTACGGCTACCCTCAATATGTTGCGGAGGCGCCCGTCGCTGACAGCGCTGCGCGGGAGGAAGGCCTGGCTTACAGCAAACAGCCGCGTTACGTGGAGTACACCCCCTACACCATGGAGGACTTCAAGGGCAAGCCGTACAACTCCAAGCAGCAAAAGTATTGGGAGCTTGGCAAAATAGGGCCCGACCTGGAAACGGACGAGTTACGAGAGAAACGCGAAAAGGCGGAGCGAATGAAACAGTACGCTAAGGACGCGCACAAGAAGAATATGGCTGTCTCCACAGCCAAGCCAAACAAGGTGAACGAAATACCACTCCTTTCCGAAACAAATAAACAAGTGACACCGAGCCTGAAAAACAGCAGGTGCGTTCTAACTCGAAGGAGGACACTTCTTTTCACAGGCTAAAGGAGCGAACTCGGCTGCGACGAAGCCATTGTCGTCTCGCGAGCGAGCGCTGGACTTTGCAAAGAATATCCCAAAGCCGGAGGTGAAGAGCAAAAAGTTAGCAGGGGGTGAGGATGAAGGGCCGAGCGCGCGTGAGGAGGGCGAGATGACAGAGCTGGATGCGTTGGAGGCGCAGCACCGCCTGGATCAGCAGCGCATTGACGAGATCCGCAGAGAATTGGGAAATATTGGGTTTTAATTATTTCCATTTTCTTGCCTGGCAAATAAGCAACGACCGCTAGCACACACACACTGCCTCCTATGCCATAGCAGCAGCGGAAGTGGGATCAGGTGCCACAGGCCGGGCCTTTCAAATAGAGCTGCGCGTCCGTCCCTGTCAGCTGGTTGTAGCTCTGCAGCTGCTCCAGGCTCTCCTTTGCGAGGTTTAATTGTTTTTTAATCTCCGTTCTGTCGGTCAAAAGCTTATTTGTGTGAAATTCATTCTTTATGTCCTCCGCGATAGCATCGCGCTTTGTACTCGGAAACCTCTTCGTCTCCTTCAATATAGCTCTGTGCACAGCAACCGTTCGTGTATCGATTAGTGCCACAGGGTCGCCGCAGCCGACTCCGTGTCTGCAACTGTTTTCTCAGAGATGCCACTAAGTGTCGTTTCGTTCTCGTACCTGTACAACCGGGGTACCGTGGACATCTCTGCGCCGAGCAGTTTTATCAGGACTTGACTGATGGAGGAGGGCTGCCGCTGCTGTCAGCCTTAGACCGAGCGTAGCAGTCCCTCAATGCCTGTACCTCTGCAGAATGTAGAGTACAACTGCTTAGAAACGGGACTTGCAAAAATACAAGGACGAAAAAATAGGCGGGCACGCAGCAAGAAAAGGAAGTGGACACTGCACGGACGCGCACGACGGCTGGCAGAGTTGTGGCACACTATCACGCACACACACGCGCGCACAGCCGCTATGCCCCCCAAGGAGACAGTGCTCTGTATCGTTTTCACACCTGCTTGACACTTGCGCCAGTCCCTGTCGTTGTCACCAAGACAGACCTGGAGGTACGCGGGTAGGCAGGAGCCGAATGGTTGTCAACGCGCGCGGAGCGGCCGTGCGTCGGAGGCAATCGCGATGATGCGCTGTGTTTGTGATAAACTGGAAGACTTCAACAGCACAGGAGGGGCGGGAAACTAACCTCAAGGGCCGCGTAAACCTTTCCGCAGCCTTGTTGGTCGACAAGTGGGTCAATGAAATCGTCCTCCTCTTGATCTTGGCCTTCTCGGGGCTGGCTGGCCTTTCCGTGAGCTGGCTGGCGCATTTAGGAGCGGGCGTGTCCAAGAAACTGATGTACACGATACACTGTATTCGTCGAGCACTTTTTGTCACAGGCTCTGGGGCGTCACCCAGGATCCACGTTTCCTCAGGGATCCAACAGCTAAAACCCTCAGGCTTTGGGCCTCGCGCAACCGAAGTTAGATAGCGAGACGTAAGAGGATTTAAGCGTCAGGTAAGGGAGCTGGGGCCGTCGTCACCCGGATAATGTTGGCGGCAGCACCGCGAACGTTAATTTACCAGACAGAAGACGTGGCAGCTCAGGCTAAAATCGCGAACTGATTGCGCCGTTTTTTGGCAAAAACAATAATAGAATATAATTTATCCGGGCTGGTACGGGTACTCTCCGCTGTGAATGCTGATAAGACGCATATTGGAAAGCGCCGGTTTTACATATTCCGTGACGGTTGCAATATTAATCGGAACGCAAAAAATTTCCGTGTATAAATGTGATCAGGCACCATCGGCGTCGTTTATGCATATGCGGCGTCCTCACTCGTCACGTTCCATCCGACTACGGGTACGCATAATCGAATTTAGCATTTTGATTCTTCATAATCGGCCATCGCGTTTGCCGGAAACTAGGATCGTAGTATCGCTTTTTGATTGCTGATATGGGGTTTCGGGGTGATGGCTGTTCCGACTCTGCATGAATATACTAGCAAAATATACGACTATGTTATGATTACTTGTACGACTCACAGTACGGTACGTTGTTCCTGTCACCGCCGCGGCATGTCGTGACGCTCCAAACGCACTTCGCGGCGCTTCTCCGTCCCTTGCCAGCTTCAAACGCAAGGCCATACCCGCATATACGCCCGAGCCGCAGTCAAGTGAGTTGTTTTTTAAGTTATGGCTCGCTTCATCGCGGACGAAACGGTGCAAAGCCTGCGGGGGGTGAAAGTGCCAACGACCCCTAATAGTACGGGTAGTAGATCGTCCGGTTTTCTGCACAGACAGCGACAGATGGCGCGGGGCGATATGTCGTTGACCCCTCCTCCCAAAGTGAAGCCGCCCCCCGCGTCTCCCTCCGTGAGAAACCCCGTCTCGCCAACGAGAAAAGCAGACGATATTTCTTCAGAAATAGAGGCTACAGCGCGACCTTCCGAACTACTGATCGAGGTGCGCGGCAGTTTGTAACACGGCATTATTATCAACGCCGTTACGCCGGCTTGTTTCGTGCCGCTGCACGGGTACCAGCAATGCCTGTTTACGTTACCGGTGTGGCTTTGCTGGGCAGCTCGGAGACCACGGCGCGTTTGGGCCGTCGGAGCTGGAGAAAATGCTCTGCTTGCATGCGCCGCGTTGCCTGGTGAGTGCCAGAAGATCCAGGCTACCGTGAGGCAGTGGTTACTCGCGTACCTTATCGCGTGTCGCCGCGAGTACCGGTGCATCCTATCGCTGCGCAGGTCAGTTGCTGATTGGGCACCCTGCCCATCGCAGGACGGCATGACGGCGCGAGAGCAGGGAAAGTTTGCGGAGGGCGAGGTTTCGCTGATGGATCGCGACCAGGATGGCGTTCTGAACCGCGACGAGTTTTTCCGCTACTACTACGAACGACTCTGCTTCCACGTCAGCGCCTCCCGCCGCACCATACACCACTGTTGCGCCTACGACTGAACGCCGCCGTGCAATACCCGGATAAGAGGAACGGAGGAGAGCCGCGTGGGATGACTTTGGAGTTCGTCCTAGCCAGTGCTCACATATCGTGTAAATGGTGTCGAAACGCAGGATGCCGAGGACGTGAGCGACTGTAAGGACCTTCTCCGCGTGTTTTGCCAATACGCCTGCGTCGGCGACATCAGCAGCAGCATGTCGATGAGCACGTGGCTGAGAGTAT
>JAPMLY010000245.1:35000-180000 GCA_026401115.1 Tetraselmis chui | reverse complement strand
AATTCGCCCGTGGATAGTTTCCCCGCTACATGTTAGACTAGTACATTTCACAGTTCATTTGGAACCGCTTCATATCGGCAACTCACCGGTGGCGGCACGCTCTTGTGAGCACATGTCGCTACACCTACCCGGCCAAAGACACGTTACCAACACTTCACCTCCGACCAAGATGGCACCTTCCCCGACGCAAGCTAGGACGACGTCAAGACCTCGGTTACCTTGAGGGGGGACGTTAACACTAGCATCCCGTTGCCTAGTGCTTATGTTCAAGGTAACTATTTAACATCCTAGTACACAGCGTTATGTTATTAGCGGCTCTCTATTTCCCCTGCCGGTGCCTTCGCCGGCCGCCATCTCGCTCCTTACTTCTCACTTCTCTAGTCATCACACCCGGCCCCCTTGTGGGGCCGGAACGACCTACGTGTAACTATCCGTTTCCAATTCCAATAGTATTGGGCACCCTCCACATTAGATTTAGTAAGATACATACTATAATTGCATTGCTTGTATATTATGGATACGAACTTTGGCGGCGGCCAAAAGGAAATTGTTGTGAGTGCGGGTTTGTTGACGGGATGGAGGGCACGTGCTTAGCGCATGTGCATGAAGGGGGTCGCAGATGGGCGCGCATGACCGGGCGAGATATCGCTAGTTTCCGCCGTTAATAAACCGACGGGCGCGTTGATTGCTCGTCTATCTAGCATGCGTGGGGCGCATATTGGGACTGGCGAGAGGACACGATCGAGATAGATAAATATGTAAGCATTGGAGGACCATGAAAGAGAAACCTCGACTCCTATGTTTATAAAGCCGGGTGTACGTCTGTACGACTTGTGGAGCAATGGCGTCGTCATGACTTTACAAGCATCATATGGATCATTGCCAAGATGTTTCAACATGTAATGCTTCAACATCATTACCAACGCTAAATCGATGATCCTCCACTGGCTACTAAAATGCATACAACACCGTTTGATGCATGCAAGGAATATTAATTTTGTACTTCAATGTTGCTGAGCTACATTCCTATATAGCGGTTTTGCCACAGGTAGCCTCCTCGCGAAAACTTTTGGGTTAACATCCCAAATGGAATGGGAGGCGTTCAAGTATTGTCAAATGCGCTTAGTATTGTTGAACGACAAAAAACACCACGAAAATATGCGATGCGCTAACGACAAGGAAAAAAATAGTAGACAACATCTACCGTCAAACGGGGCCATCTCTTGTCTCTCAGCCGCCATGTTCACACTCGATTTAGGGGATTTTACGTGTAGGGTTGAACCACGTACTCTTCGACAAGGTACACCTAACGACACACGCATCGTCAAATTTGTTGCCGATGATGTTGATTGTGGCTATATCATCATCTTGAAGAACAAATAAAGAGGTCTAACACCACTTGTGTAAAAGCAAAATATTAGTAATATGCCGCTAGTCTCCACTCACGATGCGCGGCATGCTCCTACCACTCGTTGGTATTGATCTGCCAAAGCGAGCCATCGCGCGCGTGCGGGTCGAAAGGAGCCTACCTTACCTCTTCTCCCGCCCATCTCCGGTCGTGCCGGAGCTTGAGAGGAAAGGCGTGCGAAACCCCCCTCGCTTAGATAGTCGACGGTCCCGCGTTCAAAAATACACCCCTCGCCCTCGCGTTATACATGCCGACGCAGTATTTCACCTATCTAGCATATGCTTCCTCTCCCCTTTATGGGCTGGAAATGAAAGAAAGTTCGTAGCTCTAGGCGGTTTCTGGCTGGCGCTCGTGCCTCATTGCCAGATTGCGCTCAAACCCTCCGGTCCGCCGCCATCCGTTTTCAACACCTGTCGGATAGCGATGAATCTTCCCGTACCCTCCTCCCCTAGTGGTTTACGTTGTCATATATAGGGCCACCATTTCAAGCATTGTGCCTTTGAAGTAACCCTACTAAGCACATCGCATGAGGCACTCATGTGGAAGGCTTGGTAACAAATAAGGGAGGGGTTGGACTAAAAATGGACCGAGTCATCGTCGGCCTCAAAAGATGATGGATACGGAAATTATAACCGAAACTCTTCGTACGTGTTTTCCCCAAGTGGGTGGCGGCCACTTCTGAGGATTGTCGTCGCGAGACCTTGTCGCTCCTCCGTCCGCGATTATCCTTCGATATGCTCTTGTCGTGCTTGGATGCCTCCCGGGGGAAGCTCGACCATCAAAGGATTGTCTCGTTGTGCCGCGGGCAAAGGGCGCCCTGTCTTGGCGATTCTTTGCGGCTGTCCGCCGCAAGCTCCAACGCCCTCCATCCGCGGCACACCCGCCCGCACTCTCCTCGCTGGTAAACACTCATGAGACACAGATTCCGCTCCACGAGCAAGAGAGTATTCGAGAGATATCAAGTCTCTAAAATTGGTAATCTCGGACGGGCCGAACGGGAGATTTTGGCGCCGGTGAATGCACATACAATTTTTAGAATGCCCTCCGTACATGGCTTCCCGACAGTTGTCGACCCCGCGGATCACAGCTATAGGCTCGCCGAGCATGGCGATCCTGCAATGTAGCCGTGCCATGCTTAGCACGGCTACATGGTTTACAAACACCCACCGAGAAAGTCGGGGTGAGTGCCGACGGGCCTACGATCACAATCCCCTCCAAGGCCGCCGACGATACGCCGCCGGCGGGTGCCAACATGAAGGCAATGTTTCATTGTCGCATTCGACATGCAGCGTATGCTAGCAAGTAATGGCGAGCGGAAAAGTGGTCTTCCCCGCCAGTTTCCGGGCATGTAACAAGATTTGGCGAAAAATATCCTTAGACACAAAATCCGAAGATTTGTAGTGTATATCGGGATGACGGAGATCGACAAGTATAAGCTTTCGTAGATTACGCAGCAACAATCGATATTGCGCCCGAGGACTTCGTGTACCGGTTGTGTTACAAGTCCGAAAAGGGGCATGGAAGACCCATGTTCGGCTCGCTCGCCAACGGACATCACATTTCGACTGCGGACGTTTGCAACATTATTTCAACGTTAACGCAATACGCGTTTTCCTTGAGGTTTCCTGTCTTGCGATAATTCGGCGCAATTACATAGCGTTGAACGCTTCCCATTCTGGGCGAGATTGGCCCCATAGGCTAGCCGCGGGGATACTAGCTACGGCATTGGACCTCTCCTCTCCCAGACTAATGTCATCGCAGATTCGCATGTACCCCCACGACGTCTAGATGTGAATATCTCATGTGAAGCAAACATTTTAACTTTTTTCCTCATTCAATCCCCGCAGTGAAGGCTCAATGTAGCGTTAATGCAAGATGTAACGTTTATGAGAGATTCACACCCAAAACTACCTAACATGAGTCAAGTTGAGACAATCTTATACGTCCGTGCCAACGAGCGCGTTTAAGACGGTACAAGCCGCATGCGAAGTTGTGAGATTTCATTGGACAACTTCGCAAATGTACTTCACAATTTAATGATTTGTACTGATGGGCGTCTTGTTTGTATTTTTGGTTGGTGTATCGGTGTACGGAGCGAGCGAGGGCGCTATTCCGATACAAGGTTGTGCTGCTCGACAATCCAAACAGAGAAAGATGTTAAGGTAAAAACATGCAAGGTGTGCATGTGTTATTATTTTGTGTAAATATCGGTGCACTGAACTTTACGTATGCCATGTCTTCGACTATCGTTTCATGCGCATTAGCATATCGCTCAATATCTAGTCTCATCGAGTTACCTGAAACGTGCGACTCGCTCGGGCAAGTGGGGTCTAAGCCTCCGCATCAAACGGCGATGTATTCGTGGGATCATGATACATCTGCCGCATCATTCGCATCAATGTGTTCATGAATTAGTGCCATATCAAATCAGTGCATCCATGAATAAGTGCCTCATTTAATCAACGTGACTACGAATTCGTGCTTTATATAATCAATGCGTACATGAATAAACGTCCTCATTAATCACTGCATCCGTGAGTTGGTACCCAAATTAGTCAATGTATCCATCAATTAGTGATTCAATTAATCGATGTATAACGAATCACCCATACAATTCCCGGACATCGGTTGCATCCCATTTGAGATTCCTTTAATAACATCACTCTAGAAGCCAATAGCAAAACAATTTTGCTAGACTATAGACATGGCTACCATCCGGTAATAATCCGGCTCGTCATTTCAAAAAAATGTATGTGTGAGGAGATTGATGCTAATGCACCAATGCATTCGCCCCGCATTACCCGCATATAAATGCGACCATGAATTAGTGCCCCATTTAAGCGATGCATCCACGAATTAGTTCCCAATTTACTCGACACACCCACGACCTTGTGTCCTACTTAATCGTTGCGTCCACGAATTAGGAAATAATAAAACGGGTTATTCATCAAAGTTTGCTGGCATTGCAGTCGATGCTTGATCGATAATTTCAGAGGCTGATGCGGAGGCTTAGTGGGGTTGCCAATTCGCTTTACAAGAAAATCATGTAGACGAGCGAGGTCTATACAAAAGAATCGAGACCTAAAAACAATCATCAATCCATCTGCCATATTATGATGAGTTGCGGATAGGAGGGCCTCTATCCATCCGTGTTATATGCAGCGAGAAACATTGTATTATTTCTTATTAGCATGATGTCCATCATATTGCGGTATGGCTTATTTGTGACGAGTACAGTCCTGCAACAGTACATTGCAGGACATTGTACAGGTACTCGTTACGGATTCCAATTCGTGCTTTTCCACAGGACGGACGTATACTCGTGGGTACGTCGCTACTGCAATATTGTAAAGGTGCTGATGCTACAGTACGACCAGTACCTCCCGGTACGTACAGATATGCATAATTAATCTAACTAGCCAGATGACGCGCCAGAACGAGCTCTTCAATGCAGAAGGAGCCGCGTCGTGAAACCCAATGCTAGGCAGGCCGCGTCTCGAGGACAGATGACGACGGTTGAGCAGCACTAGCGCCTGACACGTAAGCGAAGCTTGCAGGCGTAACTAGTCTGGGCTGAAACCTATTTAAGCCCAGTGCAGTAGAGGGAGGTGACAGAACCTTTTAACAATTCCTTTGTTCATTTACAACATCTACTGCCCAAGTACAGCAGTGAAACATCTTTCATCAATTGCCTCTCGACAACATCATTTGCAATCTTACGACACAGAGCTAGACAGACTAGAACAGATTTGTGCTAGCGTTTAGCTTTCAGAGGCTAACCGCCACACTGGTTTCGGAGCTCTTTGGTCGACGCACGCTTTCGTTCGCTCGTTGAACTGCTCGACGTTGTTTGATTGAGTTGAGATGGCTTCTCTTGGAGCTGGTCATTACGTGGTGTTGGTAATTCACGTTGGAGGAACTAAACGGTCGGACTTTAAGTTGGTGTTTCAGCGTGAGCCTCGTACTGGTAAAACTTGGTTCCCGGCTGGCTCTGTCTTACCCAACGAAGAGCCTGTCGACGCTGCTATTCGCGAGTTACACGAGGAGACCGGTCTTGTTTTGACACCGGATGATTTGACGCTGTTGAGTGGTGAACCTGTTAACGTTACGCTACCTCAAGGACGACAGCTTGTCTACGTGTACTCTGCGTCTATTCCTGTCCTGTTTGCTACGAACAACTTACGTACACCTGCTCAGGTCGAGCAGGTTGTTTTGGCACAGTCGACAGTTAATCCGGATGACACCTACGTCGTCCCGGAAACCATCAACATTGACGGTCTGACACTTACGCCCTCACAGAAGGGGTTACTTCGTGCTGAGAAGCACAAGAGTGAGTTACTTCACTTTGGTTACGTGACTCAGTGGGAATCTTTCTATCGAGCAATGACACAACATGTTCCAGTCATGCAAGACGACACGTCTATCCCGAGACAGTTCCACATGTACCCTCGGTTTACGACGGTCGACTCTGGTGCTGTATGGCTACTGATTCTCGGACACATCAACCGACTGACTGGAGTAGGGCCTACAGATTTACGAGTGGGAATGCCGATGCCTACCCACAACTTGGCAGGACTATCTGTGACTCTTACGGAGACTCAGCGTAAGGCTGCTATTACTTCACCGTACCAGAATGGTCAAGACCCACCTGTACTGGAGGATTGGCTCGAAGCTCAGCCTCAGCGTTTTGTAATGCTTGGGATTGCAGCTGACTCGTACGATGCAGTGTTCTGGGTTACTTCACAGTTTTCTGGACTCCTTGGTGGATGGTGGTTGAACCGGAAAAATCAGCCTCCAATTCCATCTACGTACAACGAGCTTGTTGCGGAGATACGCAAGTCTACGTTTCTTCCGAACATTCAGGACGACGCAATTAACGCTTTGCTAAGTTTTACGCAGAGCAACACGATGAGTTACGCGCTTTTTACTAAGAAGTACAACGACTACTTACGTCGTTCTCGTCAAGACCTGACAGCTGAGGTACAGTGTGTACGCTTCATTACTGGCCTTGCAAACGTGGACCTCCAGAGACTGGCTAGATCACACCGAGCTCAACTAGGTTACCGGATTACGCTCGTGGAGCTACAAAACTTTCTGAATGACGTCGTGACAGACTCGCCGGAACTAGGCAATGCAAGGTCTGCTGCTGGACCATCTGCCCAGTCCTCTCGCAAGCGCAACCTTGAAGACCCTTTTGAGGAAGCCTCTAACGTCTGGAAACGTAACAAGGGTGGCCGTGGACGAGGCCGCGGACGTGGACGTGGAGGTGGTAACAATGGTGGTCGTGGTGGCAACAATGGTGGACGTGGTCAAACATCCGGCCGCGAAGATTTTAATTCAATCGCAAATGCAATGACAGCTGAGGAGCGTAAGCGACACATGGACGAAGGACTCTGCTTCAAGTGCCACAAGAAGGGACACCGTTTGTTCCAATGCCCGGAGTTCAAAGGCAAGGCACCAATGCAACCTAAGAAGCAATGATGGTGGCAAGGCTGTTCTACAAATGAACTGGAGCAGCCGGCTACATCTACTGTTCATTCTGAGACACTGTTAGCGACAGAGGTCGTCGAGACTCCTTCGACATCTCCATCGACTACAGTTGCGACACCTGTAACGCAAGTAGCAGGTCGTCGTCGTCAGACTAAGCAGAGACAGAGTCGTAAACCTGTAACCAGACGTTCAGTTGATTGGAAACTGGTTGACTCAGTCTTTGACCCTCTGCATGCACGATTCAACTTCACGTTGGAGGGATGTGCTGATGATGAAGGTCTTAACTCGCACGGTGACTTACCTCACTGTTCGCCGAGTGACTCGATTCTAGACAGAGACTTAACAGGAGAGAGGGTGTTCATCAACCCACCCTGGGAGTTAGCTGAGCAGATTGCGCAGCATTTTGAGGATTGTCGTCGAACATCTCCGACATCTACGATGGCTGTATTTGTACTACCGAAGTGGGCGAAATTTACTCAGGTGACTAAGCACTGGAAACTCTATCAAGAATTCCCAGCAAGGACACAGCTTTTTACACGTCAGTCACTGGAGAACCCAGCGCAACAGGAGGTGGTTGCTCCAGCCCCTTGGCCTGTACAGCTGTGGTTAGTCGACGCAGATTGTGCGTTTAACGACTCACCAGAACCTACAGCACCTGATCAACCCGACTCGGTACCTGTACCAACAGACGACTCGGAACAGTCCATCGCTACGCTGCGACAATTTTCTTCGACAGCTACAGCCCTACTGACTGACCTCACGGAAGCTCGCCCGTTAATTCGGACTGAGCTGACTGTGAAAACTCCTGATGGCGGACAACAAATTTCTGGATTAGTGGACTGTGCTGCGACACTTGATTTTGTGTCAGAGGACTTTGTACGACGCTTTGCTTTACAGACTCGGAAGTCTGCCAGTAAAACCCCAGTTCGACTCGCTAATGGACAACGAGTGACTTCTACGACAGTCTGCGACGTCACTTTTGAGCTGGCTCGACACGAGTTTCACCGGACTTTTTATGTCTTACGTGATTTACGCACAGCTGATTTAATCCTGGGTTTACCATGGCTTGATGACGAACAGGCCTCTTTACAATTTGGTACAACCAGAATTTTTACACTAATGGACGGCACAGCTGTGGAGACTACACTCGAGGAACGACGCCCTGAGTGTCTACTCCTGTCGTCTACGAAAGTTCAGAAGCTTATGCGCAAGACGCGCCGCAGCAGAGGACGTCATGCTGATTTTTACGTCATTGAACTTACGTCAGTCGCTGAACAAACGACAGACTTTCACACTGGAGAGGAACTAACAGCAGAACAACGTGATAACTTCCGGTCTTTACTCTTTGATGACTTCCCGGAGTTACTGCAACCTGTCGACTCTCCACCTGTAAGCCGACAGTGGGATCATCCCATTGAAACAATTGGCCCGATGCGACGTCAACGTCTGAACAGATTGTCACCCGCAGAGCGCGCTGAGCTTAATCGACAGCTCAAAGACGCAGTGAACGCTGGTCTGGTCCGTCCCAGCTACAGTGAGTTCGGCTCGCCAATTCTTTTTGTGCGGAAAGCTGATGGCTCGCTACGTCTGTGCATTGACTACCGTGGTCTTAACGAGGTTACGCGTAAAGATGCTTACCCGCTACCGCGTGTGGACGACACTCTGGACGAACTTAAGGACGCGAACTTTTACACACACCTCGACCTCGCTTCTGGATTCTGGCAAGTTCGAGTGCGTGATCAGGACGTTCACAAGACGGCTTTTCAGACCCCTGATGGCTTAATGGAATGGGTCGCCATGCCGTTTGGGCTGTGTAACGCACCAGCTACATTTCAGAGGATGATGAACGACATACTTCGCGACTTTTTACATAAGTTCGTGACAGTCTACCTGGATGACGTCTGTATCTACAGTCGAACTCTGGAAGAGCACCTGGAGCACCTGCGTCTAGTGCTACAGCGATTCAAGGAGGAAGGGCTGAAATTACGCCTTAAGAAATGCTTCTTCGGATTGCAAGAAATGGAGTATCTGGGCTACACTGTGTCAGCCGGGAAAATTTCGGTTTCCACAAAGAAAGTCGAGGCCGTTGCAGACTGGCCAGTGCCCAAGACGCAGAAGGAGGTTCGCAGTTTCGTACAGTTCTGCAACTTCTATGCGAGATTTATACACCATTTTAGCGACCTTACGGCTCCATTGACGGACTTACTGCGGAAGTCCCAGCCACAGAAGGTTACGCTGACGCCTGCCTGTTTGGAAGCCTTCGAGACTCTCAAGTTACGGCTCATTTCCGCGCCATGCCTGATCCTTCCGGAGGTCGGCTCGGACGCGACGTTCACCGTAGCTACAGATGCTTCAACAGTGGGGATTGCAGCAGTCCTGTTGCAAGACCAAGGAGGCGGTCTTCAACCAGTCTCTTACTGGGCGCGTAAGCTGAATCCAGCTGAGCGTGGTAACACTTACTCTGCGTACGACTTAGAAGCTTTGGCCGTATGCGAAGCTGTCAAGCATTGGAGGTGCTATCTTGAAGGCTGTTCTAAGTTCCTTGTCGTAACAGACCACGACACACTGCGGCACCTGCTCAGGCAACCGAACAACAGGCTGAACAAGCGGCAAGCAAGATACCTGCGGGATTTGCAACCGTTTGTGGGCTCGATGACACTTGCATATCGCAAGGGAGCTCTGAACGAAGCTGACCCGTTAAGCCGGCGTCCAGACTTCGTACCTCAGGCCACAGTACCCTTATTTTGGGATGGCGAGGTTCCGTCAGATCGAGAATTACGACGGAAGTCCCAGCTGCTGTTTGAAGACGCACAGTTAAATTCACTGACTGTTGACGCGTTGCAGCTGAGCCCTGAGTTCGCTGATCTCATTCGCGAGGGGTTCTCACGAGATTCGTTTTATGGGGACGATGGTGAGTGGACAAGAGACAGCCGGATAGAAGCCAGAGACGGGTACTTTTGGCGTCTCAATCGCCTCTGTATTCCACAGAACTCTGAGCTCCGACTGAGATTGATCGCAGAGCTGCACGAAAGTTCGTCAGCCGGTCACAGAGGAGTTGCTAGCACTCTTGCTAAAGCACTCGACAGATTCTGGTGGAAACGAATCCGCCAAGACGTGAAAGATTTTTGTGAACGCTGCGTCGTGTGCCGACGAGCGAAGATTCGACCGCAGATGGCTGCGACTCTTTACCCATTACCTGTTCCACCCAGACCGTGGCACACAGTTGGTCTTGACTACCTGACACACTTGCCTGAGAGCAACGGCTTTAACAGTGTGCTGATTGTAGTAGACCATCTAACTCGAATGGCCCATTTTCTGCCATGTACAGAGTCGATTACTGCCGAAGAAACTGCCAATTTGTTTTTACAGGGAGTCTACCGCTTACATGGACTGCCCCGTGTGCTGATCAGCGATCGCGACCCGAAATTTGTCAGCGCTTTCTGGCAGACACTCTGGAGACGCCTCGGAACTCGTCTGAACATGTCTACCAGCCGACACCCAGAAACAGATGGCTTGACAGAGCGCGTGAACAGCACGTTTCAGCAGCTTCTTCGTTGCTTCTGTTGCTATGATGGCTCTAACTGGTCGACACTTTTACCGCAAGTGGAGTTTGCGTACAACGCTTCGCGTGCACTCGGAATTGAGCACACGCCGTTCGAGGCTAACTTTGGTTTTTCTCCTGAGGAGCCTCCTGACCTGCTCTTCAGCATGCGACCATCGATTCCTTTTTCGCAAGACGCAACAGAACGGTTGAGATTGTTACAGGAAGTACACACCCTGGTACGCTCAGTGTTACAGCTACACAAGGACGAAATGCAAGCGCGCACAGAACCGTCTACAGCGCCACACTTCGCTAAGGGAGACAAGGTGTCAGTCGTCACAGCAAATCTTTTTCTGCGAGGACAACCGAACAGGAAACTCAGAGACAGACAGCTTGGCCCTTTTTCAGTGGAGGAGCAGATTGGAAAACACAGTTACAGATTGAAACTACCAGCGACAGTACGCTTACATCCTGTGTTCCACGTTAACAACTTAAGACCCTGCTCTACCGCTCTGCTACGACCAGCTGTCCCGGTGACTGTCCCTGAAGGAGACGACGAGGAGTTCGACGTCTCTCACATCTCTGCTGTGTGCATCAAGTCGTTACCTGGACGACGAGGCAAATATTTGCTCTTCATGACGCACTTCAGTGATGACGACATTCCACCTGTCTGGCACCGGTTGAACGAGGTGCACCGGACCACAGCGTTACAAGATTTCTTGGAGACGCCCCAATGGCGCAAGTTCGCCAAGACTCAGGCGTACATTGACTTCATGCACGCTTTTCCAGCGCGCATTCCTGAGTCCCAGTAACTGCTTCAGTAAAGGAGCCAAGAACCACGGAGGTCTGCCTCGCGGCGGCCTCATTGATCTGTCAAGAGGGGGAGGGTACGAGTGTGACGAGTACAGTCCTGCAACAGTACATTGCAGGACATTGTACAGGTACTCGTTACGGATTCCAATTCGTGCTTTTCCACAGGACGGACGTATACTCGTGGGTACGTCGCTACTGCAATATTGTAATGGTGCTGATGCTACAGTACGACCAGTACCTCCCGGTACGTACAGATATGCATAATTAATCTAACTAGCCAGATGACGCGCCAGAACGAGCTCTTCAATGCAGAAGGAGCCGCGTCGTGAAACCCAATGCTAGGCAGGCCGCGTCTCGAGGACAGATGACGACGGTTGAGCAGCACTAGCGCCTGACACGTAAGCGAAGCTTGCAGGCGTAACTAGTCTGGGCTGAAACCTATTTAAGCCCAGTGCAGTAGAGGGAGGTGACAGAACCTTTTAACAATTCCTTTGTTCATTTACAACATCTACTGCCCAAGTACAACAGTGAAACATCTTTCATCAATTGCCTCTCGACAACATCATTTGCAATCTTACGACACAGAGCTAGACAGACTAGAACAGATTTGTGCTAGCGTTTAGCTTTCAGAGGCTAACCGCCACATATTGCACTTATCTCTATTTGTTCGCTCTCGCCCAAGCCACAAGAAATTAAGATTGAATTACACACTCATTATGGCTCCGATGACTATTCTGTTCAAAAAGGCGGATGGGGGTCGATGCCGTATGCCCTCCCCTTCCCACCCCTCAGCCCCGTGTTGAGTAAACCTTCCAACCCATCACACAATGCAAAGGCCTTCATCATTCAGTGGCGTATATTAGTCTCGGCGACCCGTACCTTCAAAACATTTGTGCGTTGGCGCTTTTGTCTGCCAAGCAAGTGCTTTGCTGCGTCACTTCGCTTTGGTACGGGCCATACATACTTGGTTGAGGCTACCCGTCTTCATAAGTACATAAATCAACAGCAGTTTGTCTAAACCCAGGTTACCAAACCCTAAGCCCTCAGCACCGAAGCGCGCGGTGCGCGCGATATCGACGACTCAAGGCCAGTACCCGTACACGTCGCGGCGGCCGATGCCAGCGGCGCTGGACAAAGAGCCTCCACTGCTCCATTGACAGACGCCCCGACCGTGACCAGGCCAGCACTTTTCATTCCCAGCGCGGTGATTTCCATAACATAGACGCTCGTCGCGGCTGCTTTATTCGGGAAAATGGCGCGGGGGCGGAAGCGAAGCGCCGCCGCCTCTTCCGAAGCAGCACCGTCGTCCGCCGCCGATGTCGGCGGCAGCCCGTCACAAAAGAAGCCGCCCGTCACGCGCCTGACCGCGCACAGTAAATTCTTCGACCAACTGGTGGATCTCATCCCCGCTAGGTGAATCTCACCCGTAACCTTTGGATCCCTCCCTTGGTCCTCACAGGTCGCACGCATATCGCGGGGCTCGTGCTATTTTCGACGGGTGTCGTCGACTTTCTGTCGGTGCCGAGTTCCGATGTTAATAAAACGGGCGGCGCTATTAAATAAAAGTGCTAATAAAACGGGCGGCGTTAAACTCGCGCGGGAGAGGACCTACCGGCCTACTACCCAGCATGTCAACCCAGTGAGTCGAGTCGCGCCTTACGCTGCTACAGGTACTACCATAACTCTATCCACGACGCTCCGGGTGCGAAGTTTTTGCCGAAGGAGGAGCGCGCGGCGGCCAAAGCGGCGGCGAAGGACGCTTACAAGCTGGCCAAGAAGGCTAAGCTGGACCCGGACCAGGCCAAGACCAGCCTGGATGTGCAGAGGGAGCAGGCGGGGGGGGGAGAGGGGGCAGCTGCCGAGACTCCCAACAACACGAACAAAGGAGCCACTCTACAGTTCAACATCGGTGCAGGTATGTTATGGCAATGATGGCCGGCATAATGACGCACCCTCTTAGCCCAATAATGCATGGCGAGTACTATTACCCTTCCCCTCCCTGTGTGCTCTCACGTGCTGAGCACTGCTTCCCCCCCCCTCTTGACAGCATCATGAACAGACACCGTGGTGGACTATTAATTTTTCATGAATTAAAGCATTGTGTGTGTGTGTGTGTGTGTGTGTGTGTGTGTGTGTGTGTGTGTTTGTGTGTGTGTGTGTGTTTGGCCGCAGGTGGCGCATCTCGCGAAGCTCTTAAGGCCAAACTTGCAGCCAGGCTCGAGGTGCGCCATACGGATGAGCGATTGTGCCTGTGTTGCTTCTTGCTTCAAGGGTGCTGACGGGCTTGGAGACCGTGGCTGTCTCTAATCACGAAGTGTGAAATTAAAGGAGAATCTGGCATTGAAATTGGTTGAAAGATTATCGAATGGAATGTGTTTCTGGGAACGAAGTGATTGTGGAGATGACGGGCTGGGTTTGAGGGTGACTGTTCGCCGATGGTTTATGCGGTGATCGACAGGCGTTGAGAGGGCAGCGGAAGGCGGAAGAGCGCGCGGTTGGGGCGGCGAAGGCGAAGGAGTGGAAGAAAAAGAAGGCGGAGGGCGGTGGAAAGGCGGAGAAAGGGGGGAAAGGGGGAAAGCCGGCCGTTAACGGGTGCGTTGTCTTGCTTGCGCGGACACAGGAGGGAGGGGGCCGAGGGGGGGGGGCGCATTGGGTTTGTTTCCCGGTTAAGTCTGACTTTGGTTTTTGGTCTTTGTTGGAGTAGGAAGGCGGCGGGAGCGGTGGGCAAGGCAAATAAGCCCGACAGCACCACAGGTAAGGGGGGTCACTGGGGCATGTAACATCCGCGCTGTCACTGGGTATATGTTTGTTTGGCTGTATGTGCTCGGTCGTGTGATTGGCTTTGTATGTGCGTGCACGGTTGTGTGTGGGTCTAGGTTCGATATGTGTGTGTGTGTGTAAGTGTGTGTGTGTGTGTGTGTGTGTGTGTGTGTGTGTGTGTGTGTGTGTGTGTGTGTGTGTGTGTGTGTGTGTGTGCCCCCGCCTGTGTATGTATTCACATGAATGTGTTTGATCGTGTGATTGGCTTTGTATGTGCGTGGTATTTTGTGTATAGGCCTGGCTTCGATTCGGGCGTTTGCATGTGTGTGTGTGTTCTGATGTCGATGTGGCTATGCGGGAACGTGAACGACTCGACATGTGGAGTAAATTGTTTTGTCATCATTGTTGCGTGCAGATGATGGGGGCGAGGGAGGGATGGTGTTCGGGAAGATGCAGCTGCCTGCGAAAAGCGCAAATAGGGGTAAGCGCGGGGCGAAGAAGCCGTCAAAGACGCAACTGCTTGCACAGGCGACCGCCAACAAGGAGAAGGCCGCGGCGTTGGCGTCCACAAAGGAGGGGGAGGTGCGTGGATCTGTGCTTTGGGTGTTTGCTTGGTCGGGGAGAAGCAGGTGTCAGCCGTTATCTGGGTTTCATACAGATAATATGAGCCTCATATTAGGTTGTTAAGTTTGTCGGGAGCTCATTGAGAGCATTGTCACCCGCTGAAAATCTTTTGTCATCAACCCCCCCCCCCCCCCCCCCCCTCCCTCTAAGAGTACACACACACACACACACACACACACACACACGCACATCTTTCAAATTTCAATTCCAAGATTTTAGATATTTTCAAAACATTATTTTCCACTCAGTCTTCCACATCAAAAGCAAATTACACCACACTGGTTGCAATCAGTCCTCGCCACCGCACGTGGGATCTAAGTAGTGCTTCAGTATGAAGTGTTGATCCACCCCCCACCCCCCACCCCCACCTCGCCACCGGGAATTTAATTTCTTTATTAACAACGATTACACATTATAATTTTCTGGTTTATTTTGTGTCACGTGCCTCACCTTGTATCAGGACTTTCCCTTTTTGTAGCACTTAGTTTTGATTGCCGCCTGCCATGCTGGCCGCCCGTTTAAACATGTATAAGCAATCAAGTGCATTGCATTGTCACAGGGCAGTTTGGGGTGAGCGGGGGGACGAGGGGGGTTGGTCGGGTGATAGAGGCGACCTTTTGTGGGTTTTATGTGCGTGGGGTAGGCGACTTGTTGGTTGGTGGACAGATGGTGACGGTGGTTGGTGTGGGGTGGTGCTGCAGGAGTTTGCTGCCCAGGAGGCGTGGAAGTCCGCCATCGCTCGCGCGCAGGGGGAGCGCGTGCTGGACGACCCAAAGCTGCTGCGGAAGAGCATAAAGAAGGAGGGCAAACTGAAGGCCAAGTCGCGGGATGCGTGGAAGGAGAGGACGAAGAAAGAGGAGGAGAAGAAGGACGCCAAACAGAAAAAGTACCTCCCCCCCCCTCCTCCCCCCGCTTCCTCCTCTCCTCAACATATAACACCTTCATGTTGCAACCTTATTATAATAATACGGCGCGTGGGTTTGAAACATCTCTAGCGGCTCGTTGGTTTGCCTTTGACATTGGGGTGTCGTGGCTTGGAACTTTCCCGCCGTGTGCGATATTCACCGTTATCAAGCGCAAACACAGATTCGTGAGATGAAAAGTGAATGGGCACATGCGTTGCTTCGAAATTGATTGGGTTTTCCGCGCTGCACGGTCAACTCGAGTTTTGCTCGCTCTCGAGATGCCGTGCGGGGTGGTGGGTGTGCCGTGTGCGCTCGGAGGGTCCCTTCGCGACGTTTGTAGGCGTATGTGTAAACAAGTGGTTCGGCTGCGGTGCTCTTGAGTTGTATCGATGTTTTGCGAAGGACTTCAGTTGCTTTTTAAGTAACCCAACGTGTTTGCATATGCCGTTGTGAGTTTCGAGAATTTCTGTTCTAAAACATTATGGGCCCGTCGTCGCAGTCAGCCCTCAGAGGCATTTTCTGCGTAATTCGTCATTCGAACACGGTTAGATTTTCGTTCGCACCGTGGCACCCGACCTTGACAACCTGCGTTGTTACGGATGTATTATTGGCACGAGCCGCTCGTCGCCTTTGTCGCGTCGTTTTTGCGTGTCGGGGCGATGTGATATGGCGCACTGGCGGACCAAATGAGTGAATGTCGCGTAAAACTATGATGAAAAGAGTGGATAAACAGCAAATCGAGTGATGTGCAGCTGTCGACTCACTTCGGCCCCCGGTGCCCCTTTGCTGCGACAGGCGGAAGGATAATCTGAAACGGCGCTCGGACGCGAAGATTCAGAAGAAAAAGGACAAAAGGGATAAAAAGTTGCTGCGCCCGGGCTTTGAGGGGCGCAGGGTGGGGTCGATCCAGAAGCAGTCGTGATGACGCGAGTGCCGCCGGACGACGCGCTGGCCTCCCGTCACTCGTCGGAACGTCTGTAACAGTCATTTTGTGTCGCAGCACCAAAAATGGAGTAAATCATACCCGAATGCCATCGTACCGATAAGAACAATTTTTTTCGACCCTATAGCCGTATTATGCGCCGAGACTCATGCTCCATCGACTCGCTGTCTGCAATAGCACGAGTAACTGGGTCGTCTGTCTCCTTGATAGCCTTTCGGGCGAGTGCTACACACGAAACGATAATTTGAATGTCGTATTGAATTTTGTCGCTCTCATGGTTGGGCACGCGGTTTCATCACAATTCCCCATTCCGACGCGCCAAGTTTACGACCTCGAAAAGAAAGACCTCCGACCCGAGAAATATTTAAGTTGAGTCTTGGAAATAAGGTGATATTGGAGCGTTACTAATCCCAAATAGTCTACAAGAGATCCTTCGTCATCGGGTTCACAGCCCAAGTCAGCAGAACAGCGCAATATATGCAGTCCGAAACGGAATGGTCGCAAACGAAAACGCATCGGTTTGCTTATGTACAGAAAATCTGCGCTTCAGGCGTCTGATATCCTCGAGCACGGTGGGCTACGTCTTATGCGCTGGCGAGTGCGAGTCCTTGGCAGTCCACGCGGGGCGCTGTTTCGTTTCGTGCTTACGTTCGCGACACGTGGGATCGCTGGACCTGCTGTACTGGTATACGGGTAGGGTAGCCTTGGGTCGACAGCCAACAACAAGCTTCCGCATGTTCACTACTTACGACGAATCCTTTTTGGTTTCGGAGCCAAAGTCGTCCATTTCGCGCCCTCGTCATTGGGACCTCAATATGATAAAGATTCATCAATTCAATGAAGCTGGTAACAAGTTTTCTTCGAAAGCAGAAAGTTCGCTTGCTCCGGTGAACGGCGATGAATATATGGGAAGTGCTGAAGTCGACAACATCTCAGAAAAAAGGTAAAAACGACTAGCTAATGGGACGCCCCTACAGACGATGAATGAGGATTGTGCTTCCCACTTCATTTTATAAACACTCTATGTCCCCTGCCAAATCTTATTATGCCTTTTGTCGCCCATTTGATCTGACATCTCATCATCCCACGCGCGCATCTTTCGATGACTCCCCCGCCCAAAACCTGAAACCACCCAGTTGCTACTCACACGCCAATCGTGGCCTTGTTGAATTTAGGCAAATGCCCACATTTGGTCTTTGCTGTCACGGTCGTGAGCCCCCGTAGTCTGGAATTCCATGTCATACTTGCTGCTCGTCGAGAGGAAGCAAGTCCTCCCGAAGAAGTACCAACCTCGTGAAATTGCACCAATACAATCATCCTTGGTCTAGGGCTGGTATGCCCCTTGCGCACATGATTCATGACTGGTACCCTTTCGATGTGGGGGATCGTTCAACTCCATTGGCAGATGCGTGTACCGCAAGCGAACTCGCGGATCGCTTGGCGATTCAAGTGGCAGCTCAGTCTGTCCCACGCATGGGCTCACATGCAGTTGGCTGCCTCCGTCGTGGCCCCTATGCTGGCATGATGTTGTACGTTTTGCAGTCTACATCTACGCAATCCCGCCGCTTTTTGGATGATGTCCGCGGAGAGGTAAAGAGTCGTCTGTAAATTGCCCCGAAACGCACACAAACTTTTGCCTCCCCCTTGGGGAGGCTCTCGCACATGACGTGTCTAGGGTTTGTGCTGATAATGCTGCGTGATTCCATGCACACCATGGCTGAAGAGCCGCCCTTCTGGTTTCCTCGCGACTTGACGGGTCACATCTGTTTGTCGTGTGAATAGGCGTTGCCTGCGGATGGTACAAACGACACGCGCCTTTCCTTATCATGCGAGTCCGCCTTTCCAACCGTCATGACGCAGCACTGCATGTGATGATACGCTGTCACTCCCCCCCTTGCGTTTCCCGTCAATGAACACGCCATTGATTCCGGCGTATGCAGCCAGCAGCTCCTGATGCGACCCTGGCGCCTGGCTGAACATATTTATGGATATTGTTTGCTCATACCAATTCGACGTTAATTAAAATATTCAACAGAGTAGAAAAATGCAAATTGTGAGAAGTGGCAAAAGTGACCTGAAAAGGATGGACCTTCCCGCGAACGTGTGCAAGTGGCACATGATACCATGCCGAATGCAGAATGTGTGTGTGTGTGTGTGTGTTTGGGGGGGGGGGGGGGGGGGGAGGTTAACAGTCAGACACTGGAAAATACGAAAGTTGGAGTATTTGCATAATAAACCATAACATAGTTTGTGTTCGCGTTTTCAAACAGCCGACCGCGCATGTCTGATGTGTGTGTGTGTGTGTGTGTGCCCCGGGCCATCACTCCATTAGACGTAGCTAAAACGGGCAGGGCTTCAGCTGCTTGGGTCCCGCAGCACCCCAATCCCCCTGCTTCTAAAGCATCCAGTGCGCTTGGCAGCGAGCACAGCCGCGCTCGCATACCAACAGACGCCATGACAACATGGGAGGGGGGGATTAAAATGTGAATTGCTTCGGCTGCCTGGCGCACATGCAGAGCAGCTAAACGCCGTTACCAATCACTACCGCAATTCACTCGGAATTGATTATCGCAATGCCGCAGCCTCACTGCGCCCCGTTCACAAGCTTTGCGCGCTCAAAGTCGATCTGCCCACGCACAGCGCATCGTTATGCTTGATAGAGAGAAGCAGATAATGTAGAGGCAGTGCCATAGCCAAAAGCTTAGGCACAGGGGAGGGGGGAGACGATGCAAAGGAAGAGGGTGGAGGGGGAGAGGTACTTACCACAAGCTTGACCCTCTCAAGTGCGGCCTTTGACTCTGGACTTGACACAGCATCAGCGGCGCTGTAGGGCGGCGTGATTCGGACCTACACAGCAGCCCGTGCACGTGAGCTAGCCATAGACACAACTATCAGCACTGCGCCAACAGCCGCCTCACTACCTGCCCTATAAGCCCCAACAACAATGATATAACGATGATATGACAATAAAACGCCCGCGTCATTCAAAGGCGTGGTTATCGTTGTGTCGGGGAGAGGGCGGGGCTGGTGGAGGGGGGGGTGCGGAGGGTATCACCTCGTCCAAGACCACAATCGATGTGCCGTCCCATCTCACCGGCATCGTCCTGCTAATAGCATCAAACATCGCCTGCCCCTCCTTCGTCACACCCACGCCGATACGCTGCGCCGCCTCCTCCGCCGACTGAAGTACGACCCACCAACACACAAACACACACACACCCACTGCTCAGGAACTACCGAAACGCGCGCAATAATCATCTATATCCTCCGTTTCTTCGACCCCCCTCCCCCCCCCCCCCCCCTCCCTGGCGTCTACGCACCTTTATCGCCTTCGCCTCTCTCGCCTCGCACCGCGCCATGTCCACCGCAGGTAACTCCTCCTCGTCACCCGGCGACTTCTTCGTCTCCACTACACCCTGCGAGTCGAAATTACCAAGCATGGGCGTAACTGAGGATGTGCGCACCAATGAAATGGTGGTGCTTCATATGGTTGCACGTGCTGTATGCTGTGCCGCGACTCGGGGTGGAGCGCGCCGTGCTGTATTAGCGCCGTACCCCCGAGCCAAGAATGCAGTCGGCGCTCAGCATGCGCAGCCCGTCATCCGCCTCCTTCAGCACCAGCGTGTCCGTGTACTTGTCATAGCAAAACACTTCGCCCTTCAGCTCCTGTGAAGCCACAAGAGGGCAAGTGCTGAATCAGGGATATGCGGTGGTGGGGGCGGCTGATCTGTCGGGGGCCGCCAAAAGTGTCGCAGTTGACCCATAAGTCCCCCGTTTGCCCAACCACCCAGCACCACCAGCAACCACGCCCGACATCAACAAACACCACTGTGCTCACACCACTAATAAAACACGTCTACTTTGTAGAAATAATCTGATAACACGGGAGTATTTCAGCAGGATGTAGTGGAGGTGCGCTGGTCGACACATCGCAGCCGCGCCGATCTGTTTAGTACTTAATCATCAACCTCTTGTCTAAATAACCCGCTTATTACCGCCAGTTTCCCGAAGCCCCACTATCGAAGTTAATCGCGGCCTCTGTTTACTGCCGAAATGGGTATAGCGTAACTCCTCATTACAATGCGTCCACCTCCTCGTGCACATGATCATGGGGGTGCAGAATCCAGCGGTTGTGAGCACGACTGCTTTGCCAGGCGTGAGAAGCGGGAGACGAGGATGAAAAGGGGGCGTTCCTGTTGCGCGGCGGAAGCGTACATAGGCCTTACCTCGCCAAACGTTGTTTTCACCTCAACATGGCTCCCTTGCGTAAAGTCATACTTCGCCATAGCGATTTGAATAGGACAACACTGCGGCTGGCAGGCCAGCGTCGCAGGGCGTGGTGAAGGGGAAAGTGGGGTATGGCTTGGCAGATAGCAGATCGTCTTTTACGTCACTGCCGACCTACTGAGGCCCTGCCCTCGCGCACTCAGTGGCGTGTTTCCGCGAGCGCTCCTGAGCTTTTAGGATACGACCACGATGACGAGTAATATACTAATCCTTATTAGTCAGGGAGTCCCTGAGTACCTGTACCCGCGAACCGGACCTGCTGCCGGTACGGTATTGCTGTGTGTTATTTTATTTTTCTATTGCTTAATAACAATTGCCTATATAAATAAGCAATACAACATATAATTATAATTGCGTAATATTGCTTATAATGATAGCAATGAAAATTCACGCTTTTTTCCTTGTTCACGTTCCCACAGTGCTTCTTGCTGTAATCGATCATATACTAAAAATTCATTAGGTTCCGTCCGTTTGTAATACAATGGTAGCGCACCGTGCTCTGGGCCTTATCGTGGAGCGCGCCTCTAATGTACGGAAGTGTCCACGGTGCAATGGGGCTCCTTCATGGTCTCGTGGGTATGGGTCTTTCTCGACGGTATCGGTTACCACAATATATCACCACTATTTCGGGTGCGCGAGCGCTCGACAATTGCTATGCTTATGGACCACATCCCCATGTGCCCGTGCTCTTGGGATGTCATTCATGCTTGGCTTGACTTACCACATGGGTCCAGTTTCATGGGTCCAATTTCAAGGTGCCATCCGATTGCTATAGGATGGGAGCCCACCGGGTGCTTGGCTTGACTGCGGAGCGCGCCTCTCATGTGCCCTCGGTGCAATGAGGCTCCTTCACAGTCTCGTGGGTGTGGATCTTCGTCGACGGTATTGGGCATCTCTATGTCGGGTGAGTGCTCAACATTTGCTATGCTCATTGACCATATTCCCCGGTGCCCGTGCTCTTGGTATATCATTCAACTCCACGACCGGATTGTCCACGTGCTTGAAGAGCTCATGCATGAAGCGGGGCGGTGCTACTAAGGGGCGGGACTTGTGGTTGGAGGTCCGCCGTATTCGGTCGGGAGCTTCTCGATATCGACTTGGGGATGTATGTGGTGTGGTTAGACTTTAGGGCTCCACACCGTCATCCGGTTTTTAATGTGGCGGTCACAAGTACTCGCACGGTCGCACGAACACAACGCAAGTGTTCCTCATATATATG
Organism: Tetraselmis chui; assembly: GCA_026401115.1. Lineage (NCBI taxonomy): Eukaryota > Viridiplantae > Chlorophyta > Chlorodendrophyceae > Chlorodendrales > Chlorodendraceae > Tetraselmis > Tetraselmis chui. The sequence goes on along the minus strand of JAPMLY010000245.1, from coordinate 158,010 downwards.
CTCGCCTCCCACTCTTGAGCATTCTTGCATTGGGAGCTCAACATGGAAAATTTGTTGGGGACCTCCGCACTTCCGCTTTACTTGGCACGCCATCGGTTCAGTTTGTCCATGACTGTTATCCCTTCGCTCATCGGTTGGCGCCGATGGCGGCTGAGTTGGTTGATCGCATGGCTAGTTTGGTAGTAGCTCGTCGCTTCCTTGGCGTAGGTGTTGCGTACTCTTGTCCATTGCGTTGTGGCAGCTATTTCCGCATGCAACATTTTGTTCGTCGATCTACTTTCGGTTTGTTCCCTTTTGACGGTGTTTAGGGGATGTGCGGTGATAATTCTTACAACGTATGCTTACTGCTCTTCATGGAGTTTTGAGTTCCTATCTGCTTTGCGATGTTTTGAAGGAGGGCAGTGCCGATGCTATGGCATGCCTCCTTTCTCCTAGGGCTTAAGCATGCGGGTTTCTTCTTCTTCTCCTTTTCCCCTTGTAATTGGTGGTTTCCACTGATTTTTCTGGGTCTACTGAAATTCACCCGTCATACTTAATTTTTGCCAATCCTGCTACACTATTTGGCTAAAATCCGTGTGTGTGTGTGTGTGTGTGTGTGTGTGTGTGTGTGTGTGTGTGTGTGTGTGTGTGTGTGTGTGTGTGTGTGTGTGTGTGTGTGTGTGTGTTTGTCGGTGTCTCTCTCTCTTTGTGTTTGTCGGTCGATGTATCCCGTGTCATTACCTCGATTGGATTTGAATGCGAAGTTTTCATTGGTTTGGGAAAAAATGGATAGATGGTGTATAGCATACTTATTGGGATAGTGATTGGGAAATACGTCTTTAACTTCCTTCTTTACAGCCGGTACTATAGACCGGGGAAAGCACTAGTAAAACACAGATTTCCGCGGAAAATTTAATTTTCCCGCGGACTTGCTACACATACAAGCCCAGTGAGGACTGTCACTGCCGCTCCCACCGGCGCGATGGCACTCACTCTCACGCAGTCTTCTCGCCTCCTATCACCTCCTATCCTACGTGCTCTATTCACACACCCGCACACCAAATCTCGCGCATTGAACACGGCACCCACGCCTCCAAAACCCCTCTAACAAGTCCCCAAAATATGGCTGTGTAGGACACTGAGTACTATGCAGCTTGGTGTGAGCGCTTGCGCATTGCCCAAGCGTGGCGCTCAAACAATTTCACTGGATTTTATGGGCTTAATTCGACAAATTTCACCGACAACACTCGCTTTAAGCTATTGTCTAACAATACGGATGACGGCTAACTGCTTGCTTCTTGGCTCTCCTATTTTTGGGCGGTACCCGGGTGTCGTCGTGCTTGGCGCGGTGAGAGGGGAACGTGTTCTTGACTAGCGTATGTTGAACATAATATATGTTCGGACTTTCATGGAGGAGTGTATGTTCCTTTTCGCCGATTTCAGGGAGATGCGCGTCGGCAATTTATTTAACGTCTCTGTGTGTGTTTTCATGGTACCTTGTGTTCCTATTTTTGAGATACTTTACATGAGGGCGATGCTGATGATGTTGCATGCTTCCTTGTCCCACGGGTATATAAGATTTGTGAAAACATCTCATCTTTCGCGGATGGTAGCAAAGATTATTATTATATATAACAAATATAACAATTCAATGTAATTATGAGAAGCACAACATAAATATGGACAGGAAAACAGGGAGTTATACTTAGATATGTGGGTTCCTTTTTCCCTTTCTATTTGCTTGGTGAACTTTGCCACCGCCATCCGCGAAAGATGAGGTGTTGGTTGTTTCCACTATTTGCTTGTAAGCAAACTACTTTTATACGTATAGCAGAGAAAAGTAATATCGGTTGGAAGACTACCGGGTATTTAACGTATCCTTTCCACCCTACACCACCCCATTACTTGTGCTTCTTGCCATCTTTGGGTTCTAGCTATGCGGGTTGTTTTCGAATCGGCGAGTGTTGACATGTCGGATGACGCGTGGGCCACTGCATTTGCAGACCACTTGGCTCGATGCGGCGGAGATGCTTCGATCCATACCGCTCAGTCTTGGCTCGTGACGGCTCTTGCGGAAATTATCTCCGAGGTTCGCGGCGCACTCGGGGTCGGCGTCGAGGTTATGACGACGGACCCCGCGATGTTAGTTCAACTCCCCAATGAAAAAGACGGCCTCCCTACGGATGTGGGTGTCTTGCACTACCACGACATCCAAGGCTCGAAACTTGCTCTTGATGCTGTGGTATCCGGTTTGTTCGGCGTTTCTAGCCCCCTATTTCCCGACGTTGCTCTCCGCCGTGCTGAAAAGACCAAGTTCAAGAAGTACTCGGAGGGGGTGAGGAGTCGCCCCGACAGCCGCTTCGTCCCCTTTGCGGTCACGGAAGTCGGTGCTCTCGGTGGCCACGCCACAGGTTTTTTGAATGAGTTGGCCAAGGAAGTAGTTGCCTCTAAAGGGATGCATGTGGGCAAGTTGTTGGTTTCTTGGCGCCGAAAGGTTTCTCTCGCCGTCCACGTCGCTCACGCGGACAACGTCGTGCGCGGGTTGTCCGCCAAAGTGGACTGTGGGGAGGCCGCTTCTTCATGTGTTGGTGTGCCTTATCATGCCACAACATTCTCCACCCATGCCATCACTGGCCGCAAGCGTTCCCGTGCTCCCTCGCGCAGCGCGCGAGGCGCTGCTTGTCGCCTCCACGTGTTGCGTTTTTTGCGTTATTGCGTGGGAGTTTCTTGTCTTCTCTTGTATTTCATCTGCTAGGTTTGCGCACAATGTAGTGCTTCCCTTTGCCGTGCCCTAGATTCCGTTACCCTCTTGTCACTCTTGCCCTTTTGGCTCCCTCCCCCTTACTTCCATGTCAACTATGTTCTTGTCATGCTTCATGTAATCAAGAAAACATGATTCAACTACCGGGTAGTTAGGGTTTCCCTCCCTGCTTGTCTCTTACATGTACACAGTTGAAGGACGGTTCCTAGGTGAACTTTGCCACCATCCGCGAAAGATGAGAGGTACATGTGCGAACACATTTTATACTATTTGTTTAAATGAGCAAAGTACATGTATACACTCTTCCCATGACGTCCGTTACCAGCGGCACGCATTAAATTGTCCGCCACGCACTGCCGTGATGGCTATGCAACTCAATTGGGGGGAAGAATACTGATTTTCGAACTACACACATGGACGCGCTGTTCACTCACGTGTGCACCTTTATCGGTGCGTCCCAACTATTGTGGGGTGCCCGCCGGCGGAGCAGCGCCGGCGGCCCCGGAGGGGGGTGCGCTCGCATGTCCGTCGGCATCCCCTCACCTGCCCGTGGTGGGCAGTGGAATCCCCGCAGCCGTGCCATGCTTGGCACGGTAGGGGGCTAAGAGGGCCGACAACGCGTTCCGCGGGATCAACAACTATCGGGGAAGCCATGTACAAATGGCTTTTGAAAAATAATTTCTGTGCTATACCGGCGCCATGATCTCCCGCTCGGCCCGTCCGATATGCTTTTTCGCAGTCTAATACTATTGGATATAGAGTCCTACTTTGAGGGGGTGGGGCATGTACCTCAGGAGCGAGGAGGGTACGGCCGGATCAGCGGTGGGACGCGGGCGTCGGAGCTGGTGGTGGCCATCCGGGAAGCAGCGCCAGGAAAGGGCGCTCGCTAGCCGTCGACTTGCCATGTGCCAGTCAAACCTTCCCGGGGGTGAGGCATGACATGGCACAGGCCGGTGGCCGGTCGTAGGCGGAGGAGCGGCTTGGTGAGGCGGCGGCTATCCTCAGGATCAAGCGCCGCCGGAAAGGCATGTACGGAGGCCTTTTTCGGATACAAAAATAATGTCCGTACCCGGCGTCGAACTAGTTGGGAAGCAGCACCAGGGAAGGGCGCTCACTAGAGACTGCAACGTTGACAAGCTCCATCTCTCGGGGGGAGGCGTACGATTGGGTGGTAAGGAGGTTGGTCACGACGGTGGAAGCGACACGACGAGAAAACCCCGGAAAATCCCGTACGGGATGTTTTGTCTAATTTCCGTGCACCCGAGGCCCGAAGGATCCGGCTACGGTGACCTCCCCCCCTCCCCCCCCCCCCCCCCCACCCCCCCCCCCACCCCCGCCCCCCCTCCCCCCTGCTCTTCGACACCCATTACCACGACATACCTAAAAATAGAGAGTGTGGGCCCGGGCGAGCGCGGAGGCCCACGCTCAAAAGAGGCTGCTCGGTGGACGCGCGATCAGAGGGGGGAGGGTACGGACGCATGTCGGACTCCCAGACATGTACCCGGGTACCATACTTAGGAAAAACCGGGGAAATGAGCGGGGAAAATCCAGTCGCGGAGGCAAGAGCGCCAGTTTTTCCCTCTGTCTGTGTGTCTCGGTCGGTCGCCCGCATGCCCTCGAGGTGACGGGGGACCTCGACAAGGAGGCGACGCTCGAGTGTGCATGAGACGATGTAAGCTGACACATTGCTCGACTACGAGAGTCGAGGCCGCAATTGCGCGAGCCAGATCGGCGAGCGTAAAGAAGAGAGTGCAAGTGCTCGGGACTTGCACCGGCTTAAGGGTTGCCGCTAGCTAGTGTTGCTGGAGGCGGGGCTTGGGGCGTTGCGCAAGGCGTTTACCCCTAGTCATCGAGGGTCACCTCGAGGTCTGGGTAAGATGACGCACCGCTTTTACATTAACGCTCAACCTCTAGGGTGTGCGTTCTGTCACACATATAAGTAAGTTTTGCAGACCTCTAGATTTAAAACAATCTGCCGACTACATCATGTTTTTACAAGCTTATCCGAGGGCACATTTGCCAAAGATGTCAGCTTGCTTACAGAATGGCCAAAAGACCCTCACAGGCATGGCCTGGGGGAAGATTAGCGCGTGATTATATATGGATGGGTGGGTGGGTTCGCGCGAGGCCTAGATGGGCCGAGCGCGAAAGCAGAGAGTGCTGGTACTCGGGGAACGCACCAACTTAAGGGTTGCTGCTAGCTAGTGCCTAGCTAGCGCTATCCGTTGGTGAAGGTTGTTTAGTCGGTTGGTCGTGCCACCCTGCTAGTACAATATCGTTGTGATGGAGGGGTGACGCGTCGCTAATAACGGTGATACCAACCGCATGGGCTACTATCCCGTACACATGGAGGGTAGGGTAGCAAACCTCTAGATTTACCCAGTCTGACCATTTACCCGAGGGCACGTTTGCCAGGGAGATAAAGCCAAAGGCTTGCGCGGCTGAAGTGAGTGTTGCGGTGTGGCGGGCGTCAACACGGCCAGCGGGGAGCGGGAGGGGAGGCGTGGCGTTGTGGCGAGAAAGCGCTGCGTTGCCCGGACGGAGGCCGTGCGATTGTTTGTAGTGGGTTTTGTTTTGGTAGTCCAGAGTCGAGTGGGGCGGGCAGCGTGATTGGAGAAGACGCTGCGCGGGGCGAGGTGACCCGCCATGGCGGCAGTGAATGGTGCGGCACGTGCGACGGGGTAGTGGAACGCAGGTACGTACCCGTAGTTGGCCAGCGCCAGTGGTAGGCGGACGGGTGGTAGGCCAGTGGTAGGCGCACGTTGGCGGGCCTTGGAGGTGGCCGCTGTGGGCTGGCAGTAGCGGTGCATGTGTGTAAAAATTTGGCACCAGCCGGCTGCTGATTGGCACTGTAGCATTGCCTGCATCTGGTACCGGCGTAGGCGGTCGCGGAACTGCGGCCTCTCCGTGTCTACAGTGGAGATATGCCCCGCCGTCAGTGAGCAACGGTTGCGCGCCGCCTGTCGGGGGCAAACAAGTGCTCTCGCTGGAGGCAATAGCGGCGCAAGCGGGAATAGGCCAGTGCTCGGCGACGGTAGTAGTAGTTAAGGCGTGTACGTAGAATGCCGGGGAGGATGGCGCACGCAAAAGCATACCAACAGACATGTGATGCCGGGGAGGCCGACGTGTCGGGGAAGACGTTAGCGGCGAAAGCTGCGGGTGGGGCTGGCGGTAGGTGGTTGGCGGTAGCCTCGGAGTGGCGAAAGGTCGAAGTCGATGCCAAACGGTATGACTTGCGCGAGGCGGAGTGGTAGTAGACTGACGCACACCTGGAACCGCGACGGCGGCGTGGGTGGTTGAGTTATCGCTGAAAAAGTCACCGTGGATGGGTGGCTGCTTTAGGAGGGAGTCGCTCCGGGTAGCGATTGCGTCAGGCCAAGTCTCGGAACTAGGGTCGAAGACTTTTACTTCACGGACGGGGGTGAAGTCGACGACGTTGGACGCGAGTAGATCGTGGTCGTCGGGCTGCGAGTCGAAAGGTGGCGCAAGGGCCTCCATTCCACCCTCTGCCGCACATCTTGCGACAACGGGAATGGACTGCAAATCCAAACGTGCTGTAGATTGGGTTCTGAGTTGCTGAATCTAGGCAAGTAAGGCGAACGAATTCGCCTTGATATGCGCAGAAATTCTGAGTTCAAAAGCCTCACACGCCGTTTGGATTAGTTTTGTTACGTGTAGCGGAGAGAGTGTGTCCTCGGCGATGTGTCGAGGTGCGGTAACCATAGGCTGCATATCGGAATGCGGTGTAACATGAACCATATTGGAAGTGTCTTGTGACGCAAGGTGCGTATCAAAACGAAAAGAACAAGTACTGACACCCTACTCGACTACGAGAGTCGAGACTGCGTTCGCGCGAGGCCTAGATGGGCCGAGCGCGAAAGCAGAGAGTGATGGTACTCGGGGAACGCACCAGCTTAAGGGTTGCTGCTAGCTAGTGCCTAGCTAGCGTTGCCCGTTGGTGAAGGTTGTTTAGTCGGTTGGTCGCGCCACCCTGCTAGTACAATATCGTTGTGATGGAGGGGTGACGCGTCGCTAATAACGGTGATACCAACCGCATGGGCTACTATCCCGTACACATGGAGGGTAGGGTAGCAAACCTCTAGATTTACCCAATCTGACCAAAAAAGCGGCGGAGACCACCAAGTACGGGTACGGGTACGTTCGCTCTATATAAAACCCGCAGACGTCCATTCACCGTAGTTGTTTGCTTTGTGAATTATAAAGACGCGCAGAATACGACCTCATCACATATTCCGACCATCACAGCTCACAACTCCTCAGACACCAGCAGCCCCGTAACCCGTATACCCGCCACAGGTACGCCAGCGGGGTCCACAGGCATTCAGGGCAAGAATTGTGCACGTTTTCATATGAGTGTCAACCTGCTCCCAACCAAGGAGTTTCAAGAGGCACACCCGAGTGAGCACAGGGCGCACACCGCACGCTTTTCTGTGTCGTGGGCTCTATCGCTAAGCAAAGGGCGCGCGGTTGTGTTTGTGGTCGCACGCGACACACGACAGCGCACGTTTGCGAAAGCCAAACTGTGGCTTGTAGTTATGCTTGGGAAATTCTCAGGCATGAAACTTGTGCTGGCCCGCGCAGATGGCTCTCTCAATGGCGATGCATCACGCTTCCCGCCCCACCGTAACCTGTGTTCCATGTAAACATGGGACGAAGAACATTGCCCCGACGAGTGCCCTCCTCAGCACTCCGCACCGCGGCGCTGGCGTGTTCAGCCTTCGAAAGCCCTTCAGGTCCCACCGCAGACGAAGGTTGCTCAGCGCGTCAGCCCAGGACTCCTCTAACCCAAGAGGCAAGGAGGCCGCCTCTGACTCGACGGACGGGGATGAGGAGGAGGGCTCGATGGTGATTATGTCGGGCGTGTCGTACCGGAAAGCGTCACCCCAAGGAGGCGACTCTCCTTCGGATCAGTCAGCGCTTCCAGACAGCACGCCCCAGTACCAACCGAAGTTACCAGGTCCAAAGGATGTGAATGAGCTCAAGGTAACGCGTGTCTTTTGTCCGGAAACAATCGGAACTGTCACCGGAAACCACAGAAGTGCTCGTGTCGACGTGTCGTTGCCCGCCGATTGAAGGGACGCGCGGTGACGGGGCGCTATGCTTTGCGCTGCAGGTGAGGCTCCTTGCTTACGTGTCCGGCCTGGACCGTGGGATCTCCGCCTTTCCTCGACAGCAGCGAGAAGTGGATACTCTCGCGGCGGCGTTGGAGCGCTCCCTCGACAGAGCCGTGTCGCTATCGTATGACGCCATCGGCAGCGGAATGGACAAGTTCAGAGGTGCTGCGCTAACAGTCCAACCACCCATAGCGAATTATTTTTACCCTACTCCTGTACCCTGAATCCGCTGCGATCCACCTGACACTGATCAGCACGTGGGCTTAGGGAGGTGGCGGCTCGTGTACTCGTCTGGCTTCGGTAGCGGTTCGCTTGGAGGTCGGCAACCAGGGCCGCCATCAGCCATCGTCCCCTTCACACTCGGCCAGGTGGGGCAATGCTAGGGGTGCGTTGCTGCGAATTCGGGGCTGAAAGACGGAGGGGTGCTACTCCGCGAGTTCTTGGCGTGTGGCACTCGAGCTGTCGTGGCGTTGTGGTTTTCGAGTATATTAACAGATTATTTATACAGTTTATGAGCTTACAAGCATCAAATTTTGCTTCCGTGTAACTCTGCAACCGCACACGATATATTTGTCTTTCCGGTTTGCTTGTGGTTCGGCTAGCGCCATCGCTACGGTGGAAGGCTCACCGGGTGACAGCGTGTGAGTTGTAGGTCTATCAAGATGTGGACCCGTCGACGATGCAGCTCGACAACGTCGTTGAGCTTTGCTTCCGAGTGCCGTCGCTCCCGTTCTCCGCCGACGACCAAGACCCCGTGACGGCGGAGCTCACGCTTGGACACTCGTTTCAGGTGCTGTCTCTGTTTGGCGGTCCCTGCCCCTCCGCATACCTTGCCAACCTGGAAAGCGCTAGACGAAAGCGTTACATCACACCGGAAATGTTGCAAATTACTTGCATATACTGAGTTGTGTAACTCTTGGTGTCGCGGGGGCGTCGCAGGTTTCGGATGGCCGAAAAGTTGTCATAACCTTTGAGACGACGGAGGTGAACGTGAAGACGCCGTGGCCTCAGCTGGGGAGTATCCCATCGTTGTCTGTGCCGCAGCTCCCCGAAAATCTTCGACCCCCGACGGACCTGCGCTCGGCGGCGTTCGACGTTACGTTTTTGGACGACGATATGCGCATCACGAGAGGGGACCGCGGGGAGCTGCGCGTGTATGTGCGCGCGTGAAGCACCTCGCACCAAGTGCTGCTCCATGGCTGATAAGCTCGAGAATGGCATAGCAATCTGTAAGTGATAGTAGCTGCGTAGTGCAGCGTAGTAACTCGCGAACTGCGGTGAAAGGTCGTAGTGGGTGGCTGCCCTAATCCGATGTCACCTTTGCGTCGGCCAACCTCATCACGGCGGGTGCGTGCGGGATTACTGTCGGAAGTGCCATAACCTCCGCTTAGTTAGATCACATGCAAAACAATGGACCGAGGGAGGAAAGACAAAAGAGGGTAACAGTGACGACAAGAAATGCCATGAACACACACACACACACACACGCACACACACACACGCACGCACACACACACACACACACACACACACACACACACGCACACACACACACACACACACACACACACACACACACACACACACACACACACACGCACACACACACACACACGGTGGTGGAGTATCGTGGCTAAGTCTAGTTTCGGATTAGTGCCTTACATTTTCTTGTTTTACTCAATCGAATTCTGTTAAAGTTTGTTTTTCTGATGATAAGCAAACATTGAGAAAATCACGCGTCCCCCTGCACGAGCTCTTCTCGGCGTCCTTTAATGTGCAACGAGATTTGCCGACGTGTTGTTTCCTGACTCACTTGTCACAGCATCACAGGACGTTGTATATTGAAATGGAATACATCCGATGCATACTCATTAGATCTCAATTAAGTGCACTCCATGCACTCGCTTGATAGCTCTTCCGCAACGTTCGCGTTTCCGGTCGCTCGTCGGCCGAGTGCGCGCGCCTTTCATGTGCATGTCAAAGGTGAGCACTCGGGTGGCGTCGGAAACCGCGAGGAACAAGCACCCGTCGAGCACCCGTCATTTCAGAGGATGGGGGCTAAGTCAAAGGAGTAGCTGCCATTGAAATAGTTAACGAGTCCAACGTAGTCGATGCTTCCAACGCCATACACTTCGCCATGGCGTGTTAATCGATTCACGCACAATGTAGATTCCTACATTGTGTTGTCTGACAAGTCACGTTTTCCCCGCTCGCAAGAGCTCTTCCACAACGTTCGCGTTTCCGGTCGCTCGTCTGCCGAGTGCGCGCGCCTTTCATGTGCATCAAAGGTGAGCACTCGGTTGGCGTCGGAAACCGCGAGGAGCAAGAACCCGTCGAACAACCGTCATTTCAGAGGATGGGGGCTACTAAGTCAAAGGAGCAGTTGCCATTAAAATGGTTAACGAGTCCAACGTAGTCGTTGCTTCCAACGCCATACACTTCGTCATGGCGGAAATCTCGAGCCACCATTTGTTATGCTAGTCATGGCAAAAGCTTTAATATCTTGTTTACAAAATATTAGCCATGTCCACCTCAAAGCGTCTGCGACACTCTTGGACAGCACCGTGTCTCAACCGACGAACTGTCGGGGCTCAATATTGACGACGGGCTGCGAGTAGGCCCCGAGTTACAACTCTAGCTCGATGAAGGGTCGGAGGGTGGTGGCACGTCGTTTTCTAGAGGCCTTTCGTTCTTTTAATTTCACATAGCTTCTCTCCCAAATGTTGTCCGTGCTCTTAGCACTTGCATAATGTAAAGGGTTTCGTGATAGCAGCAAGCTCGATACCACGCTGCGACATAGTTCAACATTCTCAATTCCTGCGGAATGGCTCGACCCGCCCCGCCAAAACGGTACCCCACCTTAGTGGTGAGGGCATAGTAGTCACAGTTCCGGCGTGACTTCCGACTTTATAAAGGAGCATAATGTAGTCCGCGGCTCGTTTGAGATTGCCGATGTATATTTGGGATGACACTTGCTCACAAATCTTATTATCGTGCCAGTACACGAGAAAATGAGATTGAAGATGGATGAAGTGTGTGGGTTGTAGCACTCTGCAAGATGGTTCGTTGAACATCGACGCAGTGATCACTAATATTATTCGGCGAGTACTCGTTCCACTCGGAACGACAAGTGAACAATGGCCCGTGTGCGCAAAACAAATGGGTGTCATGCGCACCCTTAGTTCCCGTATGATACTATGCCGCGATTGTTGCTATCATTTCGCTTCCTCACGCCGAAACCAGCCGCGCGCGTGTTCGATGGGACGCGATAAAGGCGATTGATTCTGGTTTCGTGCCACGGAAAGAGAAGAGCGTACTACATGGTTCACTGCTCCACAAAGGTCCGGACAAGATTTCGCACCTTGGCATGTGATAAATGTAATCATGCGTCGATTTCATTAATGAATTCTATGAAATTCTCGGCATTGTTTAACGCCCAAGATGACTTGCGCCGACAAATACGATGAGCGAGTATTCGAGCAATAACGGGCTTAAGCACTTGGGGTTATCGTGCCCGCACCCGTGCGACACGCATTTTCAAACAGTCGCCGTGCCGGTTAGAAAATATCAACGGGCTCAAAGCGCCGCAATATGAATGATTATGCGACGTATGGGAAATACAATGCATAGGCGATGGGGGGGGGGGGGGGGGGGGGGGGTTGGGCATGCCGCTGTGGGGGTAACGCACGAAATCGAGTATGTAGACTTACCACCGTAATGTGCACATCCCAAAGGGCAAGCCACTTTCGGCCACAATGTTCGAACGGTCATAATTCACTCAAATGAGCTCAACCTTTTTGAAATAGGTACCGTTATACATGCTTTTTCAATGCTTATCAAACGCACCTGCTCTCGGTGTCAATCGCGCACACATATATTTTCTGTGAATTATTCTATTTCCGGGATATTCCGGCAGAGCTGAGAGGCGGTGCCAAGCAACACTCGTCGAATTCGGCCCACCTCATGAGGCGATTTGTGTGGGGTTTGTCGATATATGTTTAGCGATTCTTAGGCACTTCTTGCTTTACAGCCGGTATCAAAGACTGGGGAAAGTACTAGCAAATAACTTATTTTCTGTGGGAAATTCAACTTTCCCGCGGCCGATCTATTCATACAAGCCTTATGCCCTATATCTGCCCTGTCACTACCGCTTCCAAAGGCGCAATAGCACACCCCCCTCGCAGCCTTCTCGCCCCTCGTCGCCTCCCGTCGACCACTCTTCCAGCCCCTTCCCGCCTCTATCTACTTCCCAGTCTTCTCCTACTCCATGCCGAGCTCCATCGACCTTCATCAGCGGAGAGCCAGCTCGATCCGATTCGTTCCCACTCCTCCCCGGCTAGCTCCAGGTTCCCCGCTTGACTCAACGGCACGCACTTGCACACAACACAAAAATTACCAGCTCGCTGCACCAATGGTCCTCCCCTCTCGCCCAGCCCCTCCGTTGACCTAGACACACTACTTTCCAAAGTTTTGGCCCCGGCGGAGACCCTGTTGGGAATTGCGCGCCCCCTCCGTCGAATTCCTCTCGCGGACTACGTCGGCCTCCTGCAACTCGCATCGTGGATTGTTGCACGACACCGAGGACCAACCTACCAAAGTGGATTCAACCGATGAATCACCCCCCCACAAGAACAACAACCCCCAAGACGCCAATGAGGCTCCGACCCAGCCCGCGACCGGACCCAACCCCGAGGTCGACCCCCATCCGGTCGCACAGCCCCCGCATGTGCCTCTACGGTAGGCGTTCCATCCCCGTCTCACCCACGCACCCCACGAACCGAGCCTACGCAAACTTCGCTAAATGAGCGCGCCAAATAAAGCAGCCCCGTGGTCCCTTGCCCTCTCGCTTAACTGCCCTACCTAGCGGTCATTGGCGAGGTATCTGGCACCCCCGCTACCGACCATGTGGTACTCAAGCTCAACAAACTTACTCGCCCTATGACCGCCCTCACCCTCGCGGTCTCCACTACCACAACTAAGAAAATAATCGAAGAGGTCGGCCGACGATGGGGCGTCGAGCTCCTACCCGACAGCATCCGCATATCATTATGTTCCAAGCTCAACCCCCTCGCCCCCGAGATCCCAAAGGGCCGTCGCAAATCCCCCCCCCCCCCCCCCCCCCCCCATCACTTCCGGCACGGTATGTATCCGTCTCAACCGCCGCGTGGTGGCTAAGGACCTCCTCCACCGACAGAACCACTCCTTCAATCACAACAACGTTCTCACCGACCTCGAAGGCTCCCCCTATGAAGCCTCCATTGAGGGGACTCCCCACCTGAACGCCGACGAGACAATAGCCACCACATTTGGCTGTCGGGCCCTGAACTCCAAGGCCTCAGCAACTACCAAGCAAAGGATCCTCTACACTCCGCCCTCGCCTACCTCCCGGACGTAAAAATAATCACTCTACGCTGCAACCGACGAGCCGTGGAAGGAGTATGAGGCTGCAAACATTCCTCCCTACCCCAACCCAATGGTCTACCCCCCCCCCCCCCCCCGCCGCGCCGCCCTCTCGCCATCGTTCGAGCTCCGCGACGTCTACAAACCGCACCGCCCCAGTTCCGTCGCCCGACTCGATTTAGGCTCGGCCCAATACGCGAAATGCATGATCGACGCGCTCGGGGATACTCTACTAGCCTTATATATGGGGGACAAGTTCGCACATTTCAAGATGCGAGGCCTCGCCCCCCTCCGGAGAAAACAAATGGAATGCATCCCACAGTCAGCAGGCTATTCTACCGTTGGGGCCTCGACTGCAGTATGGTCGAAAAATCTGACTTCACCAACTTTAGCCTCCCCCCGGCCGACAAGATGGCCGCGGTCATCGACTCCTTGAACTACCACCTCGACACTACCCGCGGTAAGACTGCCTTACAAGCCCTCCTCTCTTCCCTCACCGCGGCCGGAGTCGACATCAATAAAAACTAGCAAGTTAAAGTTGTGCTCCCTACCGACGGTCCGGACGGAGTCGGATCTATCGCTACGGCCACAACGGATACGACTTTTACCGCGACACCCGTAAGGTAGTACTCAGCCTCACCTCCCGTCTCTCCCTCCTCTACGCCACTACTCTAAAAAAACGTACCATTGACCCGATGCCCGACCCGATCAACCCCCGGTTCCTACGAATCTACCGCGTCCCGAAACCAACGATGAGGGAAGGCGAGATCCTACCCCCCAAGCCCGTCTCGCACACCGAAGCCGCTCTCGACCGTACCGATCCGGCTACGGATCTTCTCGCCCACAGAATATGGGCCACGAGCGGACTAACCTCCTAGAAAAAAATATGACCTTTGCGCCACCACCACATCACTGAACGACACAAGATTATCTTCGCCTTTTTTGTCACGCTGAACGCACGCGGATGAACGCACACGGCTCGTGCTTTATATTAGGTATAACCATACCGAATGACGGCTAACTATTTGATTCTCGGCTCTACGACACTTGCGAGGTACATGGGTGTCGTCATGCTTGACGTGGTCACATTAGCACGTGTTCTTGACTAGCTTATGTTCAACATAATAATGCATGTCCGGACTATTACTATTGTGGAGTGTATATATGGCATCGTGGAAAATATATATTATTAAGTAGCTTTAAATTTTCCGCTTCTTATTTGGAGGGATCTATGTTTTTGGTATTGCTGGGACAAGTTGTTGGCCTCGTGGGCCCGTGGCGCCAATGGGAGCCACGTTCATTATGCCGCGATTCTTGGATGGGCGCATGTCGACGTGAGCATCATTTCATGTGGGCTGTCATTGTGTATTGTTTTGTGACCTTGACACCACTCGGTCCCTCTACAACATTCTTCCGCTTTTCTCCCTTTTCCAACAGCGTTTAAAACCGTTTATTTTTTGGGAATGGCAACTTCAATCAAGTAAGGGGTGTAGTATGAGTTACAATGCACTTGCCAAGAAGACTTTCAGGGCGAGTTATGACTTCGAGGATGCGACGACTATAACTTGTAGCAAGCTGCGGAGCATAAAATACTCAACTTACTTTGTTTACAGCCCTCGCATGAAACAACGCTACATTTTCAGTCGGACAACACTCGCCGCGATAGATTGTGTCAGAACACAGGCCACGAGGTGTTGCCTACCCTCGTCGTATCTAGTCGCTAGTATGCCGAGTTCACGGCCTTCACGGTCACAGGCTGGTCGAGTTTTTGTTGAAGTGGCCGCGCAGCATGATCGAGTTGGTGACGACCGCGAGGGAGGAGCCCGCCATGAAGCCCGCCGCGACGGAGGGGTCGAGCGAGATTCCGGCGCTGGGCAGCAAAACACCCGCGGCCAGCGGAATGCCCACCACGTTGTACACCTGCGGCCGCAGCAGTCGATGCTCCTCCTTACCCCATAGTTATTGATAACAAGTGACAATGCAATCTTGCACAATGAGTGCACATATTTCATGTGGTACAAGTGGAAATGGGTCAGAACAGCCGCAATTCAATGAAAAAAATTGGCGAGCAGCAACCATTAAACACGAAATAGGACATAATAATAGGAACGCAACACACGGCAGAATCGATACCAGCGAAATATCATAAATTCACGGCCTTATTAGTTAGAAACCCCAGCGCCAAGAAATGGAATTGAACATACATTTATGGCATCAACCCACACATCATTGGACCTGCTGCAGTCTCTCGGTCCTCGCGAGTAAGACACGACGTGGAGCTGTGAAGCTAGGAGTTGCACCGACCCGTGAACACCCAACGCAACGAAAGATGAAGCAAAGCAGCAGAGGACCCACGCGACGGAACGCCATACCAATGGAGGGATCATCCGGTGGCGACGCGCTCGCGAGCGGTCATAGCAATAACGGATTTGGCGCGTTGATACGCCACACAATAGAAGAAACACATTTAAAACAATATCATAAACCACACTTCACTCGAATAACTATAAAGATACCTGCACCGATAATCTAGCACCAACACGAACTGATCGTTTTGCAACAAACGCTGTATCCATGCCAGCAAAAAACAGAGGGCGCGCTCACCAGCGCCCATCCGAGGTTTTGCTTGATTTTGGCGAGGGTGGCGCGGCCGAGGGAGAGGGCGTCCAGGAGCTGCCCCAACCGGTCGCCCATCAGTACGACCCCCGCCACCTCCCCCGCCACCTCCATCCCGCCCTGCAACGCGACGCCCACGTGCGCCGCCGCTAGCGCGGGCGCGTCGTTGATGCCGTCGCCGACCATCGCCACCGTCGACCCGCCCTCGCAAAGCGCGCGAACCGCCGCCTCTTTGTCCGCGGGCGACATTCCGCCGAACGCGTCGCTCGCCGCGATGCCGCACTCCGCCGCCACCTCCGCCGCCACCGTCGGGGAATCGCCGCTCATGAGCATCACCCGCGTCCCGTTCCTCTGTCAAACACCCAAGCCGCCTCGCTCAGCCTTCCCCGCGTCAACGGACCGCTCGGAACCGCGAGAACAATAATAAAAATAGCGACGAGGGGAGACTGGCGATGATGAGAGCTATAAAACAGCAATCAACGAACTAAACGATAAGTGAATAATCATGTAAAAGGTATATGATAGGATGCTTTTGGTTCGTAAAACACAATTTAGGTCAACAGCCCTTGAGTGCCGTCCTGATTGCACGATTCATGTCACACTAGTCGACTTCAGATGTTCGTATTCCAAATGAAACATTGCTGAATCATAATAGACGGCTTTCCATTCTATCCCATAATAGAGCGCAGCTTTATTGCATGACGCCTATTGACGCGTGTCGAGTGCCAATATTTACCATATTTACCGAGAAATTTTACAATATCAAACAAAAAGGATAGTCGTCCGTATGTCCTTCCAATGTTAAAAAAACGGGACTTCATGCCACCATCATTCATGTCAGTCGCCATAATGTTTGGGGGCATCGTCTTCTTAAAGGTTGGCGGGACCATTCTGTCACCCATTGTCTTTCATGACAACGAACAAACGCATCGCCGGTCAAATCCGTCGCAATTGCTGCTCTAACTTTATAAACAAATTTGAGACAGGTTAAAAAATTCTTTTCCTTCATTAGCTGTTGTTGGATAGCTCAATGGCGCTTTTCTTTCTTTTTGCTTGATCCAGCGGACAATGTTTCCCAAAGCTTATGCAAGCATGTTTCATTAATGTCGTCCATTTGTAGTATCTACGCGAAATAGTTTTAAAAAAACATATAAACATTTGGATGACCTCAATAAAGAAAATACCGAACACAACTTATCACACGAGAGCATCCGCGAGTGTACTTAAACATATACATAATGGGCAATGCTTTTGTACGTATGGAAAAGGTGCGCAAACCTGGAGCTGCGCCACGGTTGAAACGCTGTCGGGGCGGAGGACGTCCGTGAATGTGATGCTGCCCAACAGACCCGCCCCCTCCTCGCCAACCCAAACCTGCACCGGAAAACCATTTCCCCCAAAAACATTTATTAGAAAAAACATCGCATTGCATTGCAAACGTCATTGCAACTCACACAACTTTGGTCTTCGGTAGATAACATGAGCGAGCGGGGCGTCGTATGGAGGCAGGTGCCAACCTGGGTGCCCGTCGTGTTGGTGGGCTGCTGGCGATGGGCATCCCCCGCGAGCGGCACTCCCGCCTGCTCTGCCACCCACGCGTGCGTCCCGACCGCCACCTGCGACCAATGCACAGTATTCAAACCAAATTCTTTAGGGTTTACAAAATACCCTGTCGAAGGGTTACACGGAAATGCCATCACCGGGAATCGAACCCGGCACCTCCGTGTCCGGAGTCGTACGCCGTAACCAAGTACCGCGCCTAAAAGTCGGTACCCATTGGGGATATATCTCATATATATACCCCGTCCTGCCCGAGCAACGGGCTCCCGCAGTACATCCACTATTGGCGAGATAGTAGGGCCAAGACTCCCCCGGAGTACAACGTACGGATGTGTCCATTATCGTGCCAACCACGGGGATCTCACAACATACCCCTAAGCCCCTCGACACCACATTGACCATTTGCGATGCTACCAACATTGCAATTCGACGTACCGTCGTTCACTATCAGTTAAAACGAAACGAGGGGCTGAATTTTGGGTTTTACAGATCTTAGGGTCTGTAATTTTAAGGGTTTATAGGGTACAAGGTTGATTACAAATATAATGCTAGGGTGGCGTTTCACAAGTTAGGGTTTCGCAGTGCTTGATGAGACAAGACTTGAGCACACCTTGCGCCCGTCCCAAATGGCGGTCACCCCGCATCCAGGCACTGTCAGGCTGGAACTGGCGGCCGGGGCGCGTTCCGCGCGCCACCCGCCTCGCTCCGCCGCTGCGACCACAGCGTCGGCGATGGGGTGCCGCGTGGTCACCTCCGCCTCCGCCGCCCTCGCCAGCACCTGCTCGTCCGGAGACACACGCACAAAATAAGGACACGCGTCAACTTTGGTGGGATGAAGGAATACAATTTTGAATGAAGAGTCATAATTAATGTCGTTCATTTACTTGCTTTAATTATGCAAATGCATCTTTAAAAATTACATCGAAACAAAAGTTCAATAAATTTCCATCGAAACTGCACAAAACATCACGTCACATCATTTCACATCGAAAATACACGATTCGCTTTCTGAAACTCCTCAAACCTTTTAAAAAATTGCACAACAAAATGCATTCCATTCGAATAAAATGCCGAGGCAACGCTGCATGCGAAATCCCGAAATCTCGATCAGTGCTTCTTTTGGGGGGGGGGGGGGGGGGGGGGGGGGGGGGGGGCGTGCAACCAAATAGGAATTAAAAAAAAAAAGCAAATGCGAGAAAGCACCGAAGAAAGTGTTTGCCCGATCTGAATACATTTTCGCTAATTATACACAAACATACGCACTTAGAACTGCACAAATAAACACACGCATACACTCGCACACAGCCAGGGGGATTAGGGCACACGTGAGGTTGGAAGGTCCTACCGGCATAACGGAAAACACGCGCACTTCCAAATACAAACACACGAATAAGCATACAAGTACACCCGCTCTTGCGTAGCTTTTCCGATGTTGGGAGGAAAATTCCCATCGGTGCATAAACCCAACTGTGATGCAGCGCAAAATGTCCCCCTCCCCTCCCCTCCCCCACCTGCTGCTCGTCCGCCCCCGCCAGCAGCGGCTCCACCCGGCTGACCGTCATCTTCCCCATCGTCAGCGTCCCCGTCTTGTCCAGCACAACCGTGTCGACGGCCGCGAGGCGCTCCAGCACGTCGCCGCCGCGCACCAGGAGGCCCTGCCGGGGAGGGCAGCGGGGCGGGGCGGGGTGAGGCGGGCAGCTGGAAGATGTGTTTTGTTCGCCAAGTATTCAAAAAACAGGACCTCCGCAAATAGGGGATCTGGCAAACTGAAATTGTGGTGGGCACTAATTGCGAGTGTTTTATTAGATAAAAAGACATCATATTACCTGGTTGCAAAAAACATACCTTTTACGGTCAAATGTCTTTTTAAAGAGGCAACGGATCGCTGCATAAATGTGTACATTACATTTGAAAGGAATCAAATGCGAATGCGAAAATGGTAGCGGAGTCGGATGACGGCGCAGCGCATTGAAACTGTCAACAGTGATCCTCAGAGCCGCCAACTTCAAAGACAAACATAAAGCCAAACTGCAATTGCAATGGGACGAGATTGGAAACTGCATTGGAAACGGGTTGCTAATCATGG
This sequence comes from Tetraselmis chui, assembly GCA_026401115.1. Classification (NCBI taxonomy): domain Eukaryota; kingdom Viridiplantae; phylum Chlorophyta; class Chlorodendrophyceae; order Chlorodendrales; family Chlorodendraceae; genus Tetraselmis; species Tetraselmis chui. Next base: position 138,473 of record JAPMLY010000245.1, on the reverse strand, counting down.
TTGATAGATAATAAACGGCTCAATGTTTAATAATACAACCCCAAACCAAGGCCTACTGACCACAACGCTTTTATTTGAGTGATGCAAACAAATCAGCGACGGCGCATTGCAGCGACATAACAATACTCTTGGCATTGCATCGCTCATTTTGGCACCGCTGGCGAGCGTCAATCTAAACTGAGAGCGAAGACTTCAGATCAGCTGCCGCTCAAACATGAAAGCCAAGGGGAAACTCGCAGAGTTCACGCGGACGCCAACCCACAATCTCGCCACCGAAACTTTTTTTAAATGTCGGTTAATTCCCAAATTATAATAAATAACGAAGAAATGTTTTCAAATAAAGTGTGATACTTCTGAACATGTCATCAATCAGCGCGCGGCCCACCTGTTTGGCGGCTGCGGAGGAGGCGACGAGGACGGCGGTGGGTGTGGCGAGGCCCAGCGCGCAGGGGCAGGCGACCACCAACACATCGATCGCCAATTTTAAACTGAGCATTATCCCCGCGGCGCTCTCCTCCGCGCCGGGGACCGCCTCCAGCGCCTGCCGACAACCGACGTCAGCGTTGTCAATTGCACAAAAAGAGGGGCGCACAATGGGGCCTTTAAAAAAAATGTATGTGTAATTTCACGGTTTTGGGGGGGGTTTTGGGTTTTACAGTAGGTCACGGAAGGTGGGACAGCTGCAGGAGCGGACCTGTGGGAAGAGCGTGGCGCCGGCGAGGGACCAGAAGAGGGCGGTGGCGAGGCTGGCGCTCATGACGCCGTAGCAAAACCTGCGACGAGGGGCCGCGACATTACTTAAGTGTGTGAGGTATTAGAGGAACGTAAGAGGTGTAGAAATGCAACAGTGTTTACTAACTGTCAATTTTTCAAATCAAATCCAACAACTTTTAGACATACGACGGCGTTTGAGAAATGCAGCTGGAAACAGCTCACTCGCTGCATATGTGTTGACTGAAAAAAGTGTTCGTTCTCCTGAACTCAAACTACGAAATAAAAACCGCTTAAACAAATTACATGAGCTGCACAATAACGCAATTCTGTATGGCATTCGATTAAAACAAAACGCATTTCGCTGCGAATGCTGAGTCGCATTCCGATTAAATCGCGTCGCGTCGCATGAATGAATGAAATCGTCATATGGACCAAAAAAGCATGAAGATATTAAGTGAGCAAATGTTTTCTGTTACAATGCTTTTTTTTGTGACGGGGAAAGGGACGGACCGGCCGGCGATTTTGTCGGCCAACCGAGCCACGGGCGCCTCCCGACTCTGCGCCTCCACCACCAGCCGCCCGATGCCCGCGAGCACAGAGTCCGCGCCCGTCGCGGTGGCGGTCACGTCGATGGCGCCCTCGTAGTTAATGGTACCCGCGGTGACGGGGGAGCCCACCTGACAGGCGCGGCAGCAAACCGTCAAAATTATTCTTGAAATGCATTTCTAGTGTGTTGTGGTGGTGTGATGCTAACGTTAACCAGCGTTTGGGTACTTCGAACCATTAATCAGATATCAATAGGAACTTGTGTCATACGCACATCCGACGTGTTTGGCCTAAATTATGGATTAAACAGCACTTGTTAGAAAAAGAGAGAGTGGAGACTCAAAACAACCACATACAAACTCGGCGTTATCTGATTAGAGCAAAATTTCATTACTGAACATCGACGACCCATCAAAATCACCAATCGATTGGAACACAGCCTAAACTTTAACAAATTTGAAACTAAAACACAAATATCGCAAAAACTGGGTTCACAAATTGGCGTTACAATCCAAAACCCTTAGTTCACATAAACAATTTCAACAAAATACCATCGCATGTGTATCCTCGGAATTGTAGAAATGGCAAACCAAAATAAATTACGCACCTTTTTGGCGACGAGTCGAGGTTCGCCGGTGAGCATCGCCTCGTCCGCCGCGGATCGCCCACTCAGCACCTCTCCGTCCACGGGCATGCGCTCGCCGGGGAGGACGCGCACGACGTCGCCCACGCGCACCGTCGCGTTGGCCACCTCCACCGTCTCCGCCGCGGCGCCCTTGGCGCCGAGGTCCATCACGAGACGCGCGTTGGCGGGGACCAGCGACGCGAGCGACCTGCGACACAGCACAGCAGTTGAATAACGGGGCGCGCGCGTGGGAACGACTCCAAAACACGAAATCAACCCAAATATATCAATTTACTAACATGTGCCTCTCAAAGCAATCAAACATAAAACAAACAACAAAATTCTCATATGTCTTATGTGAACGAAAAAACAAACAGCAAACTTTTCTTTCTCTGCCTCACTCACAACAAATATTCATTTTTGGGGAAAACACTAAACTTCACGGCAACTAAAATAAGGTTTTGTGCATGCTCGAAAAAATGGTATGAAGAATCGGCACATTCTGTGCTCCGTGACATTTAGTATCGAAGTCAAAAATGTTGAGAAAGGGATTCGCCTTAAATCTGTCATCAATGCATTGGCGGAGAGTGTGAAAAGGAAATAAAAAAGTGGAAGGGTTAAAAAATAAACAATAAATTACGTCTCCACAAAATGTGTTTTCCTGAATTTTTTCTATAGAAAAAATACTTTCGAAATCATTTTGAGCAAGGCAGACGAAATTTGAGTTGCAATTATGAAAACGAAGGTTGTGTTAGAATCTGCCTTAGGTCGCAGACAACAAATTGAATGGCTAAACCTTAAACCTTAAATTACGGATCGGCAAAATGTTCTCCCACAAGATTTAAGATTTTCTAACTAAAAACATTTAAAAATTACAAATTATTTTGAGTCGCATTTATTTCTATTCAGGAAAGCGAGGGTCGGGTTGGGTTGTGCCTTAGGTCGCCCGTCGCCTGCGCGCGCGCCTGCGCCTCCATCGTCCGCCCCAGCAGCACCACGGCCAGCAGCATCACCGGCTCCTCCAGGAACGAGGAGCTAGAGCCCAGCGCGACGCCGGGGCCCACAGCCGCCGCGACGCCTGAGCGTGCGCGCGGTCGAGCACAGGGGGTGGAAAGGTTTAGGGTTTACACATGCAGGGTTTAGGGATATGTAAAAGACTTGGGTCATGGAACGAACACAAAAGTTGGGAAAATCTCTGAAACATGGACGACAAAATGAGATACATGAGATTGTGTTTGGACAGATTTTTCATTTTTACGACGGAAGAATGCATGGGTGTAAGGAAAAACAGTTTGCAACTTTAGAGTCTCGGGATGTAACGACACTACGCGCAAGAAGAGGAAAAACTTTAGTGACAAATGAGTTGCATAATATTGTGTGTAGGAAGATTTTCAATTTATGCCAAAAAGAAAAACACAAAAATGATAATTGATAAATTAACTAAATTTGAGACGTTAGAAACTGTTAACAGAAATTGTGAGTGTCCGAAGCAAATGATACATTGACGTATAATAAATGACGGTTGGGCTTAGTCAGAGGGCGGAACGGGGTGTACACACCTCCGAGGAAGGAGGTGGTGGCGCCGAGGCTGATGAGGGAGTTCATGTTTGGGGATCCGGCGGCGAGCATGCGGAAGCCGTCGATCAGCAGCCTGCACCGCGGCGTGGCATGCCACAACAATTTGAAAGAAATGCATGCAAACATTTCAAATGAGGGCATTAACGCACAAAATCCTTATAAATAGTTCAATTTTTTTTCCTAGAATCGGTCGACACATTTGGAATAGTCGAATGTTAGTGTCACACCAAAACAATATCGTGGCCAAGTGTCTTCACCACAATATTTTCAAACAATTCCATTTCATCGCTGCGCGCAATTTAACAAAAGAAATTTCAAAACATGTTCAAATAATTATGCTAAAATAATACACAACGCACACATTAAAAAAACGTTTTAATGATTTTATTGTCGAGGTCGCGATTGTATCTTTTGAAATACACAAACAAGGCACAACTTGCGCATATGGTATTGACATCGTTGCATGCAATCAAGTTTTTTAAATTCACTTTCAACATTTTTACCATTTTCAAACCAGAAAAAATATTTCGCATTTTGTCATTTTGCTTTAAATTTTGTTTCCAGCACCCAAAGACGGCATCAGTCGTGTGCTTGTCTCGAGACAGCGGGGCGCACCTTCGGCCCGGCCCCAACAGGGCGAGCGCGCCGATGGCGCCGGTCACGGGTGCGCTCCCCATCGCACTCATCAGCGGACCGTGCGCGTACTGGTGCAGCCCCGCGGCGTGCAGCATGTGGCCCGCGTGGTGCGTGCAGCAGGCGGCGACCAGGAACCAAGCCAGGCCGAGCTCCACACGGGCGCGGCTCACCTCAGCCTGCGCACAGCAACACACAAGCCATCACAACCAAAAACACATCACCAAATCACGCGACACCGAAAAGAAGGTCTTGGAAATATCTCTTCAATTATATTCAACTATGATAAAACGGGAACCAGCATGGTTCATCGCTCCACGGGCGACAGTTGTGATGGGAGAGCCAGCGCTTTGTCAAAGGTGAGCGATAACATGGGATGATGTTTGGTGAGCAAAGGGTAACTCAGTATAGTGAATACACAATTATATCAAACATGGGAAATGCAAATAATCGCAAAATTACCAAAAAATTAACAAATCTGTTCCATCTTAAATTTGGTACTTTTGCGGAATGGCGGAAGCAGTTGTGTCCTGTAGTCGTGTGGTCGGGGTCACGTCACATAGGTCTACACTCGGAGGTCTTCACCTTCACCCCCCCCCGCCCCCTTCGGGTTGTCTTTGCAGTGAGGAAGGGGCGCAGTTGTATGTATGTTGTGTAACGAGCATTTAATTATGTGGTACGCTGCCGCCGGTGGCACGCTCACCTCACTGTTGTCCTCCGTGGACCCAAAGTCGATGGGCGTCCCCGCGTCGCGCAGAGAAGTCGCGAAACCCTGTCGAGCCAATGGAAGGGTGGGATGGGGTGGGGGGTGGGGTTGAGGGCATTACACACGAGAAGATGTCCAACATGCGATGCCAAACTTTGGTTCCGCTCGTCCGAAAAGAGAGAAGACTGTTAAATGTGTTGATTGGGGTGTCATCGCAGGAGGCGACGGTGTGTTACGCAGCATGCGTGAAAAGGAAGTACAGTGCTGTGGTGTGTACTTTTATGTTTTGTGATGGCAACGCTTACTGATTAGGATGGAACGGGTGTGATTCGGTGTTGCAATGGAATACGTTGCAATCTTATCACAGTGAGCGAAATCATACAATCATGTGGTGGAGAATGATGCGATGCGATATGGTATAGATTGATGTGATGTGATGTGATAGAAGTGATGTGATGTGATATGATGTGATGTGATGTGATAGAAGTGTTGTGTGACGTAATGTTATGTGGTTTAGTGGGGTGACAACATTACACCGTGTTGAAACAGTTCCCAAACTAGCCGACAGAACGCAAAGCCGATGACAGTGAAACCATAAACTACGAGTACAACGAGCGTAATAATTTTCACCCGACACACAACACACGGCAATGCCATGTAAAACAAATGCAATGCAGACAAACACACACACACACACACACACCACACTCAAACACACACATACACACACCCACACACACACAAATCAACACGCACACACACAACACATACACACACACACACACACACAAGCGCGTAAACACACGAACACACTCACAAACACACTCACTCACTCACACACACAAACACATACAAACACACACTCACTCACAAACACAATCACGCACACACAATTATACACAGAAACACACACTCACACATACGTACACAAACGCACAGACATCTATCGCAGCGATTGTCAACACGACCTCTCACGAAAAAAAGGCTAAACAACAAAAATTAGCTGTTGAGCTGTATTGCAGCATTTCGATAATAATGGTTCGGCATCACAACCACTTAACCATAATTTAGAAAAGCACTGGCCCCTTGTCAATTGATGAACTAGTGTGTGTTGGATTTGGCGCAGCGCACTTTGGCAGTCACCGCCTCCGCAGCGCTGCGCGCCACTGCCTGCGGGTCTCCCCCCTCCGCGCCGCCCTCCGCCACCTGCAGCGCCGCGATCTTGGTGAGCAGGTTGACGGAGGCGGCCGTCACGCCGGGCTGCGCCTGCAGAATGCGCTTCACGGCGGCGGAGCATCCGCCGCACTTCATCCCCTCCACGTCCAGCAACACCACCGCCGCGCTGCGCACCGCACTTCCCTCCTCTGCGTCGGGGGGCAAACTATCATATCAGCGATACAAAGCGTAAATTGTTGTCAACAAAATAATGCGATATGAATGAAAATACGGCAAAAGTTCGTTAACCATTGAAAGGTTTCAAGTGCGATAATGCAAAACGAGTTTGGAGGCGCAGACTTGATTGCCAATTTTCATTGCACGGTACTTTAGTCACACAAGTAAACCGGCGTTCGCTTGTTTGGAGGCAAAGGGTGTCATGGCTTCGCGTTAAGTGCCGCGATGCGGAATGCGCATTACTGAGACATTATTCATCACACCAAAAAGCAGAAATGAAGGAAAATACGCCACAAACTTGCTAAAACTCGCCCAAAACAATAACAGCAATGCGGTGAAATCGTAATATATCTGGAAATGAAACCAAATGAGGGAAGCCATACGAGTCACATTCGCATCGCATCGCGGCGCAGGCAACCGTTGACATGTGTCAGACAAGATGGGCCTCATCATAAGGCGGACAACGCGCGAGAGGCGTGTCGACTCTCACCTTTCTAAACATAATAAGCAATAAATATCATGAAAATGATTATTTTCCACTTTTTCTGCGTGGCTAAGAATACCGTCACTCACTATGGCATTATCAACAAGCCAAGGGCCATCACAGTGTCAATAAAAGTGTAACCTGACCGTCACATATGAAGCATAAGGGTATCACTCGTCGGTAATGCCACACTCGAGTGCGACCTAACCACTCGCCAACGGAAACCATCGAAAAATAAATGAAACAAAAATCATTCACCCGTCGACAGTGGACGGTCGAAGGGCGACGCAAGAAGTGCCGCCGAAGGAGAGCAAACACTTTTTATGAGTGCAGACTTAACAGCGTCCCCATAAGCGACGATCGAAATACAGTCAAACAAAGCTACACAACAATGCCAAATCTATAACATCAATAAATCAAGCAGTACGCCAACCCACTCCCTACGGACCGCACCTACTGTCAGACCGCACACAAGTTTTCATGCAGAAACTTGGGAAGGGGAGGAAATGGGGCCCGCCTACCCGCGTGCTCCGCCTCAGCCACCGCATCGACTGTCTGAGTGGAGGCGGCGGAGGCAGAAAGCGAGCGCCAACCACTCCTCTGCTGCCACCCCTTCACACCCCTGACCCCAACCACCACATCAACTGGTCCAACAGCAGCAGAAGTGAGTGAGTGGGTGAGTGAGGTGAGCGAGTGACTGATCGAGTAGGTGACCGAATGAGTGACTGGGTGAGTGGGTGAGTGACTGAGTGGGTGAATGAGTGAGTGAGTGAGTGCGCGAGTGATTGAGTGAGTGGGTGAATAAATGGGTGAGTGAATGAGCGAGTGAGAGAGTGGGTGAGTGAATCAGTGAGTGGGTGAGTGAATGAGTGAATGAGCGAGTGAGCGAGTGGGTGAGTTAGCAAGCGGATGAGGGTGTGTGTGAACCATGTGTGAATGAGCGAGTGAATGAGTGAGAAAGATACCGAGTAAGTGGGATGAGTGAGTGACTGGGTGAGTGAGTGAGTGAGTGAGTGGGTGGGTGCATGAGTGAGTGACTGAGTGAGTGAGTGAGTGAGTGAATGAGTGAGTGTGTGAGTGAATGAGTGAGTGTGTGAGTGAATGAGTGACCGAGTGGGTAGGTGAATTGGTGAGTGAGTGCGCGAGTGAGTGAGAGGCTGAGTAAATGGGTGAGTGACTGACCGAGTGAGAGAGTGGGTGAGTGAATCAGTGAGTGGATGAGTGACTGACCGAGTGAGTGGGTGGGTGCATGAGTGACTGACTGAGTGAGTGAGTGAGTGGGTGAATGAATGAGTGAGAGTGTGAGTGAGTGAGTGATCGAGTGGGTGAGTGACTTGGTGAGTGAGTGCGCGAGTGAGTCAGTGACTGCGTAAATGGGTGAGTGACTGACCGAGTAAGAGAGTGGGTGAGTGAATCAGTGAGTGGGCAAGTGAATGAGTGAATGAGCGAGTGAGCGAGTAAAGAGTGGATGAGTTAGTCTGTGAATGAGAGAGTGCATGAATGAGCGAGTGAATGAGTGAGAACGATACCGAGTAAGTGGGATGAGTGAGTGACTGGGTAAAGGAGTGAGTGAATATGTGAGTGAGTGAGTGAGTGAGTGAGTGAGTGAGTGAGTAGGTGGGTGGCTGAGTAAGTGAGTGACTGGGTTAATGAGTGGGTGCATGAGTGACCGAGTGGGTGAGTGAGTGAGTAATCGAGTGGGTGAGTGAGTGAGTGAGTGAGTGAGTGAGTGAGTGAGTGCGTGTGCTGAGTCACGTTAAAGGTCGGATGTGCATTACAACGTGGACAGAGATGAGTGGGACTATGGGGAGCTCACCATGGCGCAGAGGCAAGGGGGAGCTGGGGGTTGTGAGGTGCCTGCGCAGGGCAGCAGCGGGTGCGAAGGGTCGCCCCGCATGGCGGCCAGTGAGTGCGGTGATCGACGTTCGAATGACTCCGCCGCCGCGAGTGATGGTCATCATGACGGATGGGTGGCCTGCGGGGATGGCACATAGCACAACCACGTAAGCTGATGCCCCTCCTGCTGCTACTGCTGATGGCATATGTGAAAGGGGCATAAGCTGGTGAGCCGTGGCGCAGCAAACGGCGAAGCGGGAGGGAGTATAACAAAGACCGATTTGCACATTTTCTGATGACAACTCAAATAACAAGAGAAATTGCCACCCATGCCCAGCCTCAAGGTCACCATGGATGCATACATGCACCCCCTGCATGCTGGTGCACCCTTCAAGGTGCATTCACTCGCCCTCGTGGCTGCCCAGCCCGCCTGCGCTATTTTTTGCGAATTCAATATTGTATTTATTTGTATTTACAAAGTTTATGTCGACACACGTAACGCCGCAGACCGTAGCTCCGACCTCCCCTCGCCCGCTTCCAGCACACTGCACGACTGTGCACCTCGCCCCCTCCTGATTTACTTGTTATTCAAGTTCGCCTGGCGTGTGCGCGCAAGACGTGTGGCGTTGCGAGGGGGCGGAGAAGGTCGGGCGCGGGTCGAATTGGGAGAAGTGGAGTACGGGATAGTACGGGTTGAGTACAATGCGAGTCAAGCAGCAGGGTGAGCGCTTAGAGTTAAGAATGACGAGCCGTGCGCAGCTGCCCGAACAATTGGCACTGTCAGGTGTTTGGAAGCCACTCGAGTGGGACCCGACTCGAAAATGGTAGTCGACTGCCCTTCAGATGCGTTGCTTTTCCGTATCTCGCCGTGGCGGATTTGAGGATGAGTGTGCTAGGTGACGTTACTCTGTATCTGTACTTTAGTGAAGACTAGTAAAAATAATTAGGGTGTGTGTACCTTGAGTGTCGCTGCGCACAAGTAGGCCAGTGGGGAGGCACGCTGACGGAAGGGAGGCGTGCCTTGGCCGGACAGGTCGTCTAGCGACGTGGCGCTCAGGCAGGCCCGGAGGGAGCTGCCCACAGCACGCTGACGTGAGAGGGCGGAGAGGAGCGTCGCCGTGACGGGCAGGAAGGAGCGCTGGCACGTGGTACCGGCGGTGAGCCGCGAGAGCAGTACAGGTACTTGTACTTGATCCCTTGATGAGAGATATTTACAACTCACCTCCAGGTGGCCAATCTTGATTACGTTTCTCGATTATAAGCGTACGAGGTACTGATTCTGCGGTGGAAAAGTGCCTGGCCGGTGGCCGGAGTTGCCTTGCTGGCTGGCATGGATGGATACCCGTACAGGTACGTTCCGACTTGGCGCATCGACGGCAACGCGCGAAAAACGCGCGATATTCAAGTGAAGTGAATTTCTTTATTACAAGAAAAAGCAGCGGAGACCCTCAAGCAAAAAGAAGAGAAGAGGAAAAAACGTTAGCCCGAGGAACAAGAAGGCATGCCACAGCATCAGCACTGCCCTCCTGCAAAGCATCACGGAGATAGGAACCCAAAGTACCATGAATAGCAGCAGAAAGACGTTGCATGAACTCTCGTCGCATATTCCCCCAAAAACGCCGAAAAGGAATAGTAGTTCGACGAACGAAGTGTTGCATACGGACATAGTTGCCAGAGCGCAAAGAACGAGAGTCAGCAACACCCGTGCGAGGGAAGCGGCAAGCTGCCACCAAAATAGCCAAGCGATTAACCGACTCGGCCGCCCTAGGCGCCAACCGGCCCCCATCCTCCAGAGCGAAGGGATAGTAATCACGGACCGATTGAACCGAAGGCGTGCCACTGGAGTCGGAGACGGTCAAAATATCGTCTACGTACACCTCGACGATACATATTCCATGGTGGTTCATGGCGTAGATGTTGGTGTCGGATGTCACTTGCTTGAGTCCAAGGGAGGTAAAGGTCTCATGGAACATGTTATGCTATTCACGCGAGGATTGTTTCAGACGCTCTTGAACAGTCGCATGACCCGAGGTGTTCCGTCCTCTGCGCCTATGGGCTGTCGCATGTAGATCTCCTCATGGAGGCCCGCGTTCAAGAACGCTTTCTCAATGTCCGTCGAGTCCATGTGCATGTTCCTCTCGGCAGCAATGGCGAGGACTGATGCGCGCAAATTGCTGAGCTTGGCGACTTGAGAGAAGGTCTCAGATTAGTCAACTCCCGCTTATTGACTAGACCCTTGGAAATCAAGTCGCATTTTGAAACGATTATTGGCTGAACCATCGGGGTTGGCGTGGAAATTGAAGACCCGCTTGTTTCTAATGGCGTTACACACGAGTGGCAGGTTCTCCTTGCGGAATATTCCCTTGTTGCGGAGGAAAGCAAGCTTAGAGCGGATGACATTCCGTCAATCGACAGCATATTTTTTGTTCAAAGCATGCTTGATGTCATTAGGCAACGCTCTCGCCGACACAGTCGCTAACCAAGCTGCGGACGGACACCCACCCGACAAAACATAAACCACAGGCTCATACGTGTCGATAGGCCATTGGACGTGGCCAGACACCCTCGTACCACAGACCCTTGGGGAACCCGTACCCTACAGATACACCAACCTCGAAACAAACGCACACACATACAACACCAAACACACACACACACACACACACACACACACACACACACACACACCTCACAAACCACCAAATACGGTGCCCTCCTCGCCCGCGCCGTGGAGGACGCAGCCGATTTCACATTCCACAGAAAACACACAGCACTCACCAACATCCAATTCACTCACATGCAGGAATTCCTGTGGGGCGTACACAGCACCTGCCTCCTCACCCACAACCCCACCCTACGTCGCCCCATGTGTGGCCAATTCACCAGCAACGGCCACATGGCCGGTAACTGCCCCACCATGTGTTGTCCAAGATAGGACCGCCACAATAGCGCGCTAGAACTCCTCCTCTCCCTCATGGAACGCCACAACGGAGGCCGATGGGAGACTATCACCGCCAACTTTGGTAACAAACCCATCAAATCATTCGCACCCCCCATACCCAACCATACCCCCCTTGGCTGCCATCCCCCTTATCCCTACCCACATGCCCACCCGCCTTGTTGCTGCTGACGAAGGCCTCTCTCCCGACTCCCGAACCTCATGCCCCGCCATCCTCCCCACCAAGATTCTCTCCCCCGCGCTGAGACCCCCGGCACACAAATCCGACTTTATCCGACTCTTCGAACCCCGATACGTCGGTCACTCAAACGGTCGCCGCCGATACTCCTCGATTAAAATATTCAGATAGGGGAATGGAAGTATTGCACGGACCACAACCTCTCCCGCACATCTCAAATGATTCGCGTCAAATACACCCCCCCTCGCCAATGCCATCCGCTAGCAATGGCCAGTTACCGAATTAGCGTCGACATCCTTCCCATCGTCATGAGCCGCACGGGTACAACGCACTCATCCACCAAAACAAGTATCACATCTTCTTCTCACCCTCCGCACTGACTCTCATGACAAATTCATCTCAAAATCACGACTCAACACATCACGCATCATTGCACAACTCCGCACGCACTTTGTCCATTGGTTGCATAATCTACTACTCATATACCGCATCAAATCCCGCGCAATCACTCGCCGCGCCTCCGCACACAGCACCTACGCACGCCCCTAACTGCACGCTACCACTACCACGCACAACACACTCCCCGGGGGGGAGTACCCCCCCCCCCCTTCCACCCTTTGGAGAGGTTGGAATTAGGCGGATAACGGTCTAGCCCTGACTTGTAAGTCTCCTGAATGGCATCGTTGGGAGGGCCCAGAGACACCAACCGGCTCATACGGTACATGTTTTAAACAATTTCAATTTCAATTTCAATTGGATGGGTATAAGCCTCCCAATCACTGTCTAGAAACATCACTTTAGACTTTTAACAAAGGAGTTGTCTAATTTTCTCTTCATGATTATCATATGCGTTCGTGCATGCACAATAACCTCCTTTCAGTTGGTAGCATTATATAGTCGCAACTTAAGCTGCATGCTAATGCTATTGCCGGTGTCATTTAGGTTGCTACTTTCAATGTTCATGGTGCTTCAGTTGTTATTGGCGGTGGAGGTGATGTTGTTGCTTATCATTTCCGTGTTGCTTGTCTTCGTGTTGTTGCAGCCCTTGCTACTCTACGTGTTTCTATAGTTACTGCTCATGTGTTGTTTTTGGTGCTGCCTTTCGTCATGTTGATGTTGCCGCCGTGGGTTTCATTGGTGGTTACCTTTCTTGGGTTGGTGCTGCAACTGCTGCCATTGTTGGTATTGCTTTTGCTGCCTTAGCATTTGCCGGTTCCATTACTATTGTTGTTGCTACTACAAATGCTGATGTTGCTGGTTCATTTGTTGCATATATATGTATTTCCCGATTTTGACGATGCCACTATTGTTGGTGCTACCACTGCCTTGCTGTTGCTTCAAACTTTGCTCATGCTTGTGTTTTTTCGCTTTTACTACTAATGTTGGTTGTTGTTTGTGATAATGTTGTGTTGCTCATGCCTGCCAATAATGTTCCTATGAAATGAAATGAAATTGAAATTGTTTACAACAATACCAGTAAAAAATACCGGCTGTTGTCTCTGGGCCCCCCCTTGTGCTACGCCTAACTGGACTTAGAAGCGTGAGGTAGACCGTGAAACCACTATTCCCAACCTCTCCCATGGCAGTGACGATACCGTCTAAAATATACCCGTATCCAGGTATTTATTATTTTCTGATCTATACGTGTTTTTTGGATACAGTATGAAACATAAAATGTCGCTAGTCTCCACGATACGCGGCATGCTCCAGCCGCTGCGGGGTCGCTGATCAGCTAGGTTGTTCAGCTTGAGCTGGTCGAGGCGAACATGTCTGACCTCGGCTCTTGTGCGACTCCGGTCGTGCCGGAGCTAGGGGGGAAAGGCAGGTGAAAAACCCCCCTCGCATAGGTCGTCGTCGGTCCCGCCTCGATCCGTGCTCAACCCCGCCCGAGGTATTAGCTGCTCCTCCCGACGCAGCTCGCCACCTAGCCGAGTTTTCTCTCCTCCTTCGGGGGCTGAGAAGAGAAAAGAAGTAGGCTGTATACGGTGTCCGGCTGGCTCTCCTGCCTCCGAGCCAGATTTTCTCATGTCCCCTGTCCTTTTTCCGTCTGTTTTCAACACCTATCTGATCGCGCTGTGGCCGTCCGTACCCTCCCCCGGTGGTTTACGTTGTTAGGGGGCCGCCTTTACGAGCAATGTGCCGTTACGATAACCCTAGGCACACTGCATGAGGCAGCCTATCGATAACCGGGTACCGACTAGGGAAGGGGTTGGCAGAACACATGGATCGAGTCGCCGGTCCTCAAAAGATGGTGGGAACGGGAATTTTTCCAAAAACCCCCCGTACCGGGCTTTTCCGGCGGCGGGCGATCCTAAGGACCGCCGCCGCCAGACTCTGCCGCTCCTCCGGCTGCAACCCACCTCCGTCCTGCTTAGCGTCAGGCCTCGCCCCCAGGGGAGACCTAAGGCTCTCGCAGGGCAGGCGAGTGCTAGCGAGCGCCGTGCCCTAGCGCTGCTTCCCAGCTGTCCGCCGCCGGCTCCAACACCCTCGTCCCTCCGCTGATCCGTCCGTACCCTTCTTCGCCAAAAAATATTTCGCAGACGCCGCTCCCGCCCCATCGTCAAGAGAGTATCTGCGAGTACTTAGTCGCGGAAAAGACATATCGGACTGGCCGAGCGGGAGATCCATGTGCCGGTGTATGGATATTATGATTTTTCAAAACCCTCCGTACATGGCTTCCCGACAGCTGCTGATCCCGCGGATAGCAGCTGTCGGTACCTCGTTCAGCCCCCTACCGTGCCAAGCCTGGCACGGCTATGGGGTTACCAGCGCCCACCGCGTGGAGGTAGAGGTAGGTGCCGACGGGCCTGCGAGCGCACTCCTCTCCGGGGCCGCCGCCGCTGCGCCGCCGGCGGGCGCCCAATAATGTTCCTATATAGTTTTCGCTGATGGAGCTTCCGATGCCGCTGCTATGCATTCCCGCTGCCGCTCTTAATGATATAGTTGTCATTGTATTTGGCGGCTGATGATGTGATGAAATATTGCTTCGCTATTATTTCGGAGTAGAGTGATTGTTGCTTATTCATATATTGCATTGCCACAACAATGCATGCAATCGTGCCCCCTCTTCCCTTATTTGCAAATGCAATGTGCGCGCACAAAATGTTGCAGGTAATATTGAGCATTTGCACGGCTTCACTCAAAACACAGCAATGAATGGCAAGACATGTTGTGGGTATGATGATGAGATAGTTGAAGGTATCGTATTTGCATGAATGATGCTGCATCGCCATGCAAAATGGACTATATGGTTTGGCGTATATTCAAAGCTGGTACCAACCACCACTCCATGCCGTCGCTTCTCTACGCCCCTTGTCCCGACCCTGTATTCCGGTAAAAGCCTCCGTCCCTCCGACATGTAGGTTCTTATGACTCCTTTACGGTATTTACCTCTCGCATGTCGTGGGAAAACGAAGTAAAACCTCACAACGTAAACCATAGTGAGTGTACGCTTGCGCGGCACTTACCGGAGGCCTCCTCAGTAGAGCCACCGAGATTCAGTTTTGCTGCAAGAGTCGACGACAAAATGTCCCGTTCTACTATTGTTCTCGACGAGCTGCTAGGTAGCTTAGACGTAAATTTGTCCATCTTGTCTCGCCGCCCCATGTCGCCACCACCTATGAAAACCCGTCCGTCACTGCATCCGTAACGTCGAGGGAGTTGATATTACCTCGTGAAACGAACGTTTTCGGTGTGGAGGGCAGCTTCACAGTGCTTGGGCTCGAACACAGTCGTGGGTGCCGTGTTGCACGGTACGCCATTATTGCATTTGTGCGGCGGCTGCGCGGCTCGGTGTGTATTTTCACCCCATGCTGCGATGACCTGCACTCCCATAGCGACAAATATCGAAGGCTCAGTGGCGAGGAACAAAAAACAGCTATAGAGTTTCTTAAATACATATTTTATGCATATGAAATGGCCACGGGACCGTCATGGGAGTGCCTTTCGGTGTTAAATAAAGCTCTGACGGGATGTGAGTCGGTGAGTCAAGTGCCGGAAAAATTCTCAGCACACTAAACGACCCACGTTGACACTCTCTCGACGACAATATCGGACCGCAACGACGACGTCAACCACTCGCCCCACACGCACGCCTTACAACTTTTTGACGTAACGGCCGCGGTTTGAAAGGTAATAAATACGCGCGTTCGCCGTCCTTGGGGCTTGCGTAATATAAATTAGGATGGTAGTAGGGATAGACACAAGCGCTCGTCGGAAGCGCAGAAATCGAAAAAAAAATAGTACGCTTTTCGGGGGTTTGATTGCGCTGTGCACCCCCCTCCCAACCCCCTGCCTCGAGAACATATGGTTGAGAGGATGTGGAAGCGCCCGACTGTACCGGCGTTCGGGCTAGAACATGCGCGGGTTGGGACACAACAAACGCGACATGGATGATGCTAATTAGTTTGCCAGCGACCATGTTTTGGATCCTATAGCCCGGACCGTCGTCACACTTTCCAATAAGCATGCATCAAAAGGACTTTGGGGGATGATTTATCCTTGTAGTGGTCTTCCGGGCGTATTAAGTAAGCAGAGCAATCGAGCACATTGAGGTAAGAGATGTCAAGCGGTGTTCCATGCAAGAGTGTGTAAGGGGCGCCACTACCGGGACCTCCGAAGGCGGTGGGCGTGAGAAGTTTGTTACGCAAATAGACCGCAACACGCATGGCGATGTTTGAATAACGTGATGGGCAGTCTGTTTGATGCAGCATGGCTGTAGCCGAATCTGAGAGAGCTGCGCATTGGCGATCCATCTTGGCCAGCTGTTTGTGAGCGAGTGGCGCCATAAAATGGGCGGCGTATCCCCACGAGGAGACCACTGCACGGCAGTCGACATCAAGGTAGTTGGGGTCACAGCCAAACGGATGTGCAAGTTCCTAATGCCCTATTGCCCTTAAGGACGGAGGAGAGTGTGGTAGTATCTACCTTTTTGTTGGGGAGTGCAAGAAACTATATGTAGTTTGAGAAGTGATCAATTACACATAGCATATACTAGGTTCCGCCCGGCCCGGTTTCCTTGAGTGGGTCGAATATGTAGTAGATGAATGCTTGAAAGCAAGTTGTTGGCCGAGTGCCTTACTAGGGATTGACAACTATATGGTGCAGTTTGGCTAACACGCACGGTTTATAGGACAAGAGTGGAATGTGACCGACAAAATTTACGCAAGTGATGTCCTTACTGTGCATTATGAAGGTCATAGCGTCCCAGCCAAGGTTACCACGGTGTTAATGCCACATAATTGTGTCAATGTGGACGTAGGGCCAACACCTTTGTGACCAATGAGGGATGTCAACTAACACGGGAGTGTTTGATGATGAGGGGGATTATTTTGCATGATCAGAACGAAGGTCCCATCATGATCACTTCATAGAGGCTACCATGTGGCCGGGCAGTCGAAGCCGATGTTGTGCGCCTTGCTCAAGTGCTCTTGGGAAAGGACGCTTGGTGTGTCGTGATGGGTCATGAATGGCGTGTGGGCAACTTTGATCTTGAACTGACGAGCGTGGCTATCTTGGTAGGCCAAGTGGAGTTCAAAGAAGCCATAGCCACTAACATCAACGTAGGCCTTATTATGGACTTGGTTGCGAATACGGGTGTAGGTCCCCGGAATGAACATTAACCAAAGAGGCGCCAAGCTGATGTTAGCACCGGTATCAACAAAGTGGAGAGTTGTTGGGGAAGGAGTCACACATGCGGTGTAGGTAGAGGGTGACATAATACCGGGTGATTGGTAACCGGAAGTTGGGTAATGATCGGGCGTGTAGTCGTTGCTTGATGAGGGCCAGTCGACGTCATGAACGTTGAAGTCATTGTCCATCATGTTAGAGAGCTCGAATTGTTCGTCGAGTGGGGAAAGGGAGCCGCTAGGCTTGGAGTATCTCATATGACGTGTGTCAACGAGGACGGACTAAAGAGCACGCACGACACTAGATATATGAAGCTGGTGGAAAGATGTGGCATCACGAGGATTGGTGACCCCCAAAAGGAGGGCGATGGGTGCCCGTAGTTGAGCTCCGAGAGGTTGTAGATGATGGTAGACGTCAAGGAGGTGACCGAGTGATCAAACTGAGCATAAATCATGTACCCAAGTTTGTTGGCGATGTCGGACCGAGTCCGCCCAAACCTAAAGTGGGAACGACGCCCGGGCAGCAAGTTTCGCCATGTCGGAAATGGAAAGAAGATCCTCCATGTAGAGCCCCTCGATAGCTGAACAGAGAGCGGATGGAGCTCAATCAAAGGGGTAGCGCATGTGTGTGAGACATGGGATTGTGTGTATATGCCCGTAGAATTAGCGGAGGAGGGTAGTAATGTGTCGTCCAAGTAAGCAAGGAACGTAGCTTACCACCGGGCCTGGGGGGAGGGGGGGTAGGACATGGATTTCGTGAGCGGCCTATACTGAAGGATGCGTGTCCATATAAAAAAACGATTGGATTGCTGACTGTGCCGAATTGATTTCGGCGCCAGAGACTTCCATCTTTGTGTGCGAAATTGAGGTCAACTCAAGGTGTCGTTGTTTGCGCTGCCGATGCCACCACGCCCATAGCAACCACCTTTGCCGCATGCGGCACGACCTCTCCGCGAGTTGTTGTATGGCGGTGCCCATGTTATTGAAGTTGTTGATGCTGCTTTTGTACTTGTCGTTGCTGGTGTGGGATTGGGCAGCCGTTGTGCATATGATGCATTCTATATGCCAAGGGTTTTTCATCGAATGGGGAGAACCGACAAGGAGGTGCCCCCCCCCCCTTCCCCCGGTCTATGTACAAATGTACCTTTGCGTAAGTTTGCATGGCAAGCGGCTGCGTAATTGGAATTAATGTTGGCATTTGCCGTTTTGTTTCGTCTCTAATAAGGCTCCAATATTGCTCGCTTTTGCCCCAAAAAGCCTGTACCTGAGATCACCCAGAGTGATAGCGACCAACAAACTTTCATGGAACAAAATAGTATATGTACTTATGGTCGTACTGTTAATAAATGATAAAGGTTTGAATTACACGGGGGCTAGATTAGCAAGCGTTGCCATGACGCTTTGCAAGCAGAGATGTACATGCTAGCTTTCACATGCGTTGCCTTAGTAAAACTCACCCCGACATATGACGCTCCGCACCCAGCTTTAGACCACCTCTTGTACTTTGCGCGAAACAACTCACGCAAGCCCACACTCCATGGTTCCCTTATAATGTGTGTACATGGCCCTTTGGCCGTGTCAGCCAATTGATGTAAGACATCTACACTTTTGGCAAAACGGAGCCCCCAACTGAATATCCTAATAGTTGTGAAACCTACGCTTTAAATAAGCGTCCACTCCCTCATTACCATCCCGAGGTTCCATTGAATTTGTTCGCATACTAATTATCATGCCTACGCTCCTTTGGTCACCCTTGTTTATCATCGCGCGCAAAGCGTCCGAGCATGGTGACACGCGTGCTGCAAAGGACGGATCAAAATTGAAATTCGACATGGCTAGAGTTGTTGGGGGTGTTTTTTTACCACATGTAGGTATCCAAATAGCATGTACTGAAGCTTTTGATATGGTAGGTTTCTTGCAGCGTCATCATGCGGGGCTGTGTCCTCTAGCATTTTAATATGAAAATAATATATCTAAAATTAATAAATAATTAATTTAACCCTAAACCCGTGGATGTAAGACGCGCAAATAGTTGACATATTCTTTGCATAACTAAAGAAAGTTGTTGTCAAATGTAAAAGACGGGCCGTGAGTTCGCAACGATCTACTGAGGATGTTACCGTCGAATTGGCTATGCCCAAGTGTCTCTATGAAAATCATATGTGCCACATTTGCGTATTCCGTCCCATTAGTTGACTCTATCCGACTAGGCGCGCCACCGTCAACTAGTGGCGGTGGTTGTCCCCGGCTAACACGAAGTTGCTGATATTGCGTTACTATGAACTCATGCATTGCTACTTGCAAGCGCTCTATCGCAATATCGATTAATTTAACTGTCCATGAACTCATCTTATCCATGGTACTTCTCAGGGTAGACGGGGCGACATGTTCTTTACCGGTGTCGACCTAGCGGCTTCTGCGTATGTCGGCCTGCCGCTGCTCCCAATGACCGGCGCCGCCGGCTGCGCCTTCTGTTTAAACATGCATGACCTCGCTCGCTCTTCTCGCTTTTCAGCACACCATTTCTTTTTCACGTTTTCTTTGTGCTGGTTGCGTGTAACAAGCCCCCCTTTTTTGGCTACGTGAGGTCTCATGACCTCTCATCGAAGGTGCATGTAACGGTGGTGGTGAGTCGGCAAGTGCGAGCCCCGAGGCGCTGAGTGATGGTTACATAGGAGTGACCGCAGAAGCCACAACTCATACTCATGATTAGTTTACTTGTACTAGGGTTTTTCTCTTGCCCTTTTGTTTACCCTCCCATTTTCCCTGTCCGTGCTTATGTTGTATTAGCGTTTTCATACACTATACACATTCACTAATACCGTTGCGAACGTCGTACATTTACTGACAACGATGTACTATGATAGGCGGAGCACGGATAAAAACTCATATGAAATTTCTTACAAGAGAAAGCAGTGGAGGCCACCAAGCAAGAAAAAGAAAGAAAGGAAGAAAAAACCTAAGCCCGAGGAACAGGAAGGCATGCCACAGCACCAGCACTGCCCTCCTGAAAAGCGTCGCGGAGATAAGAACCCAGAGTGCCATGAAGAGCAGCAGAAAGACGTTGCATGAATTCTCGTCGCACATCCCCCAAAAAACGCCGAAACGGAAGAGAAGTAGATCGACGAACAAAATGTTGCATACGGACATAACTGGAGCACGCATAAAAGGTAGCGCATGTAACCGATTACAATTGATGAACCCAGTCGAGGTGAGAACGATTGATTACTAAAAGATGCAGAATATGTGCTTTGCATACACTCTTCCCATAAAGTCCGTTACTAGCGGCACGCATTTTATTACCCGCCACGCACTGCCGCGATGGCCATGCAACTCGATTGGGGGGTAGAATAATGAGTTTTGAACAACACATAACGGCGCGCTGTTCCCTGACGTGAGCACATTTACCGGCACGCCCCAGTTATTGTGGGCACCCACGTTGGATTTTCGGCCCATATTTTGCGGGCCGAAATTCGTGCATGTGCAGGTTATGCACGCCTCTATGCGTGGCTCGGCACACGTAGTGGTGCGACAAGCCGGGAGACTACTCGACACTGGGTTCTCAGCAAGTTTGCACAATTGCACTAGTATCCGCCGACTGTGTTGCGCCCGGCCGTCTACAAAGCGGCGACACCGAGAATGGCATGTCGTGTGCACTAGTTTTTCTTGCCACGTGCCCGGAAATACCACCAAGGAGCACGGGCTGGGGGCCTATTGGGCTTGAGGGGCAGTTGACTTGGAGTGTAAGCACTCTGGCGCGCGGATCGTTGGCCTTAGAAACTTGCGCATCGCCGGGCGTGAAAAGTGGCGGGGAGCTTTCAAAGTACCCTAGCACGGGCCTTCATCGGGCCGGCGGCAAAGGGCACGGCACCATGCCATCATGGGGCATGAAATGGGCAACGCCGTGAATAGAAAGAACATAGAGCGCTGATTGTTGAGCGTATTAGCGGAGCGGGTATGCGGGTACCACCTGTCTAGGGGTTGCTAGCCCCGCGCGAATGTGGCAGATTTTGAAACCCTAAAAGCTTTATTTGGCTGTACGAGGGCTTGGGTGACATCGGACGGTGGATTTGACGTCAAAACCGGCCGGTAGGCGTAAATTCAGCTGAAAACTTATATTTTCTTTGGGGAAGGGCTTCCACTTGCAACTTAGTTTGCTCGAATCGGACATTGTACGGCGAAGTTAGGCTTTTTAAAGCCTCCCAAGCCGTGGTTTTCCGGCCCCGAGCCCACCCACGTCAAGCATTATTAACGGCACATGCCATCACACCCACGTGCTCCCATGTTTGCGGACAACATGCTGGGATCATAAAAACCGCATTTTGTGCCACCCATTTCGGGATTTTTCACGAGCCAAAGTGTGGCAAATCCGAATTCCGGGGCGCCCGAATCAGGGTATACCCCGAAATCGGGGTTGGGCCGCAAACCCTAGTACGTCATATCGTAGCCGTGACGGGCCCCATTTGTGCCCCGCTTCCCCCTTAGCCTCACCCTCAACACAAGTTTCGGCCCGCCTTTTCAACGAGCTAAAGTACAGCTAAACCCTAGAAACCCTACATGGTAAACACCCGCCCTACGCGAAAGGCCCCATTTTACTAGTAACGGACTTTATGGGAAGAGTGTACATAAATAAAAGGTAACGCAGATATTTTAAGTAACACAAAACTAAAATCAGATGTTTTGTAAATAGATCGGTAGTATGCCAAAATTGCGGAGCAGACTTCTTGTGGAATCAGCAATTTGATGGTTCAAAGTTCAAACCTCATTAAAGGTCGGTAATGAAACGATCGCTGGGAGAGTGGGCACTCGGCGTCCTCTCCAGATGTGCACGGGTTCCATGGCGTTCGAAGTCTATACAGCAAATGTTGGGACGCGTGCTACGATGTGCACACTACGGGTCTGCCACGGATCAGTTTCGCGTGCCATTCGGCGAATTTAGTCGAGGGACTCTCCGAACTCCAACAAAATTTCCGACTGGTTGTCCTTGGCAATGATTTTGGGTATTTTCGAAATACGTGGCGTTATTGTTCCAGGCGATCTTGCAGATATGTACTGTTGCATGTGTTTGTATCCCGCACTCCTGAGCGGGTTGTGCCTCATTTCTTATGTTATCAATGAAGGTTCACATGCTATTCAGTCTTTCGTTTTTTCTTGTTTGAACAAAAGTCTGAAAGATTCTAAAAATTTTTATAGAGTACCCGTCCCTACCGCTAAAAGTTTAAATAGGCTCATGATGAAGGGAGGCCTTGTAATCCGTGTTCGTGACTAATTGTATATGTGTGCGTGTTCTCTCCTTCACCGAAGATTCGACACTGCTGGCCAACGTTGCGCGTCGTTGCGAAGCAGGCGTGGACCCCGTGATTTTCAAAATGGCGCATAATCACGCTAGCATGGGCCATGATAATATGCTCTCGCCGCCACCCATCAGTCTCGGGCTTTCCCTTTGACCCTTTCCACCGCGGGCTTGAAATCATTGATAAGCGGCATCCAAATAATGCAATATGCAGCTCAAGTGACCGACGTTGTAAATCGCGCTTGACGGAAATCAAGATGGTCAGTACACATATACAGTCTTCCTATTTCATTGCGCGGGTGGCTTGAAACACATAGCAGCAACTAATAGGCTGGCAGCACTATGTTAATATTCTATATATATGTGAAGGTGTCAGACACTGGTTCGCTACGCCGTCTTTCAACAGTCCAAGCACGTCACCTCTGATCAAAAGGTTCGATCCGACCGTCTGTTCGAAATTACTCATCGAAGTATTTACCTGCACGCGCAGGCGTTCCGTATACCGACCCTTGCTTGGCTCTATTTAAATCCGATAGATAGGATGTGCGGTCTTGATAGATACCACTCATTTTTTCATTCACAAACGTGACAAGCTTCATCAGCCACCCCGTCCTATTCGCTGACAGCCCGCCAGTAGAGGATGACTTGCATACTTAACACGCACAGCGATTATCAGCGGTTACCCTTCACTTACATTTACACTCGATGTCAGTAACTGCATCACAAGCGGAATTTCTTTACTTGCTGACGAGTTGGCGCGATCCGAATTCTGAACTGCTTCAGCATATATTTCAAAGCGATTAAACTGTTTCTACCTTTAAACGCGACACGGGTTTAAGACTTATAACTTCGGCTATATCGTCAAGTTAAGTTGACATACTGTAAAGCGTTAATGAGCAGCAGAGCTCCTCGGCTTCTGCTCTCCATCGTTGCAGTGCTTGGGCATCAGTCGGCACGCGCCCCACCGCCAAAACGGCTGTCCGCTGCTCGTGTAGTGGTTTACCTCTTGCGCTTTCGTCGCAAGCTGAAGTTGGCAGCGCTTCGACCGACCCTTATCAGCACCCGACGACTTCTCGCCACCTATCTGGCAGTTCTTGACTGTATACACAAGATTGCGAAACGCAATAAGCGCAGTCAGCACAACAGCACCTGCTTCGCTCAAGAAAAGGAACGGCGGAATTGATATTTTTGAAGTTGATATATTAAGGATTAAAGCTGGTTATATATGAACTTTGTTATCACTATAGTTGATAATTTCCTTATCCGAAGGAGGAGGGGTCCACGGGGGTCCACGGGATTACAGGAACTAACCACTTACCGGGGGACAGAAATAAGCCAGGGATCTCATCTACGGGAGGTTCGGTTCCAAGGTCCAGTGTTCTGTGGGCACGTCCAAAATCATATGGTTTCCTTGCCCACCGGCCGCTCTCTGGCGGTGGGCTAGACACGGAGGCGCTGACAAGTCGCGGGTGGTACCCTTCCAGCTCAAACAGATAGTAACTATCGGACAGGCCGGTGAGCCACAGCACGGAGCGCGAAAAGAAGTCCCAGTCCTCCATTCCCGCAGCCCAGGGCACTGAAGACTTCGGGGGTTGAACGCGTCGAAGGTGTGCTTTTGCATTATTTATGAACTCGGGCGCCAAGCTGTAGCTCAACAGGAAAGATACCAGAGGGACGGCCAGAGTAGCAAACAAGATACCACTCGAGCGCGTTGGCAATCGTACCGCCCAGTCCGCATTCACGCCGTCATCACCTCTGCCCATCATGGCGCCAAAATAGATATCCACAGACTGCAAGCGTGCAACGCAACTACACGCCACTCCAACCCTGGCCTAGGGCGCTGTCCCTGGCGCGCAGGATCCGGTTCGCAGACCAGGTCTAAGTACTTGGGTAGCGCAGGCCGGACGGTGGGGGTAATGGCAACAGACGGAGTGCGAACGGATTTTAATACGTACCTGTACTGGTTATTCCTGGCCTTCATTTATTTTCTGACGGGCGGGGGAGCGCGGGATGTTTTCCAGCGGCGCCGCCGACGACGTGGTAGGGATATAGTCATCGCCGGACGGGTGGGATGCTCGATCGTACCATCGACACGTACCAGGTGTGGCTGACGGGTACCCGTATTTTTTAGGTGAATATTTCTGCATGTACACGGTATACGGCGGATTAATTAAGCGGTTTATTGATGTGTTTGCTGTCTGCTCACAGGCGGTACAGGTACTTGTACAAGAACGAAATGCATCGTCAGGCTCATATCAGCAGCAGCACTACAATATGATGATTGTCATTTCTTCATATCGTAACTAGGCTGCCACTCTGTCAGTAAGGTACCTGTACTCAGTATTGCATACAGCTGTCCCCATAATTGCTGTGCTATTTTTTCATATCGCTGGGCACTGCAGCTCGTTCCTACAGTTTTTTTAGATTTATTTTGATTACATAAATTCAATGAATTGAAGTAATCAATGAGTTAATGCGGCGCGCACATTGCGTCTCAAACGGACGCACCGCCGTATTATGAATCAAAAGGTAGGTACAGGTACGGGTACAGGACGGTAGCATTTCCCTACCGGCAAAAAGAAGTGGTGGACGAAATGCTGGTGACGAATTGAAATTGAAATTGAAATTGTTTACAGAATGTACCGGGTAAAACCGGCTGCTGTCTCTGGGCCCTCCCTGCTTTGCACGTAAAAGGTCTTATTTTCACAGGGGCTAGAAAGTTAAAAACCACTAATAATCCCAACTACGTCTCCATTGGCAGTAGCGATGCCGTCTAAAACATACACGTAACCTGGTATTTATATACTCGACGAGCGTGGGTTATTTTATCGGGATGATCTATGCAGCGCGGCAATTTATCGAGAAAGGGAAAGGGTTGTGGGCGACTGAGTCGAAGGGAGTGAGGGAGGCGCCCGACCTCGAGCGTTATATGAAGAACTATTGGTTCCAAGGTGATCCGTCAATGCGGACTTGTATAGCTCCCAAGTGGATCCTTGGGCCGTAGTTCGGCAAGTGATGGTGGACTCTAACAAGAACCGATCCGATACTATCTAGCTTGGAATGACGCGGACGCTAGACGAGAGTATGTCAAGCTACCACCCACGAAAGGACAAGAACGGTGGGCTCCCTAACATATCCTACATCAAGAGGAAGCCTAAGCCACTTGGGACAGAGTTCAAGACAACGACATGCGACGCAAACACGGGTGTGATGATGTGGGCTGAAATTCGGGAAGGGAAGAAAGCTATGAGAGAGAAGGAGCACAAAAAAGATCTAGGCACAACATGCGCTACCGTTGTGCGTGGAATGGAATCGGGCACGTTTCAACCGGGAACGATTCTACTCGGTAATAGTTGGTTTGCTTCAGTAAAGGACAAGGTAAAGGTACTAATAAATCTGGGAGATAACGTTGTGCCGGGATATTGTACGTGCCATAATGAAAGGAAAACGAAAAAGTGATAGACGTATTTCGGTTGGGATATGCTCCGCTTGCGTCGGGGAAAAATTAGGTATGCGGTTCACTTGATCTTATCGGAGGTGCTTGTGACTGTGGTGGCGAGTCTAAAGGTGCGAGCGCCGAGGCGTTGAGTGATGGTTTACATAAGATTGAAAGCAGTAGCGACAACTACTTTATCATTACTATACACATTCACTAATACCGTGCACAACCGTAAACGTAGATCTATTGACAACGATATGCCATAATAACCCCTCGAGATCACTATTGGCAGAAATGTTAGCAATTGTATCCTCCCGTCGGCGCCGCTTATGTGCATCACTTTAGGATCTTGTTGTGCCTTGGTTGTGGTAGCGCCTTCGTCATCCGAGCTACTAGTATGCTTGCCGTACCCACGGAGAGGTTATTGGAAAGCGTAACCGCTCTCTCGTGGTCTTCATCGGTTGTTGTGGCACCGCGTTGTTGTTGGTGGACATCTTGCGTGAGGTGCATGAAGTGCACACCGCTTTGCCCGGCGCGGGTGACTGCCACATAACTTCTTATGTTGTGGACAATGCAAATAACTTACGTTACTTGGAAAGTCCATTTGACAACTCCACCGTCGAGCATGCCTATTTCTTATGATTGTGATAGCATGGTGGTTGTGTTTGTTGCCCAGTCTTAAGCCGAGAACACTGTGACATTGTCGGCAATGTCCCGAGATGGCCTTCCATAAGTGATTCCCATTGGCTTTGTCCCATTGAGGTTGCGGATCAAGCGCTACAACTGTTGCATGTGCAAATGCGTGGGAGCCGTTTGCCACTTGCTCATGACAATGGCTGCAATGAATGCAATGTCCGGGCGCGTGTACACACACATGAAGTTTACTGACCCGAGAATGACACGGACGGTCTCGTGATGTGGCGATGAAAGGGCCATTTTGTCATGGTTGCATGCGACTTCCCCATCTCGATAGTGAGTGGGTACCATGGGCACTTTTGAGGGTGTGCGGTCTAGCATGCCATACTTCTCCATGATCTCATTCGTGCATTGTTTATGAGAAAGGCTTATTTTTCTAGCCTCCTTGTTCCTGACGATGTCCATCCCGAGGATGAACTTGGCCTCACCGAAGTCGGTCATCGAAAATTACCTCCCTGTGGCCCGCTTCGCCGACGCGATCCACTCGACTGAGTCGGGGACAATCACAATATCGTCGACGTTCACCGGAACGATGCAGATTTTATGCAAGTGGTGGTTCATGATATAGATGTTGGTGACGGACGTCGCTCGCTTGAGTCAAAGGTAGGAAAGGGTATCATGGGACATGTTGTGTTATTCACGCGAAGACGATTTCAGCCCATAGATTCTCTTGGGCAGCCGTACGACCCGAGGTGTTCCGTCTTCTGCGCCTATGGGCTGTCGCGTGTAGATCTCCTCATGGAGGTCCGCGTTCAATAAAGCTGTATCAATGTGCGCCGAGTGCAAGTGCATGTTCTTCTTGGCAACGATGGCGCGTGGCTGAAGCACTGGGGCTCGCCTTGACATTCAAGACCCACTTGCTTCCAATGCCGTCACGCACGGTTGGTAGGTTCTCCATGCGGAATGTGCCCTTGCTATGGAGGGAAGCAAGCTTAGAGCGAATCGCCTTTCGTTAATGGACAACATATTTTTTGCTTAAAGTATGTTTGATGGCTACCCGTACCGGGATGCGTGTCGCGAGCGGATGCGCATTTGGCCCTTCCTCTGTGGGTGCCGGCCCCTATGGTCCGGTGGAATGGAGGACTTGTAGAGCTGGTCGATATGGTTTGTTTTGATTGAAGACTTCGGCTGAATCGCATGTTGGTATGTTGGACAGCGGAAGTTGCTGCAAAACGCGACGAGGAGTCGCGCGCTAGGTGATCACGTTTTCATAAGGACATAACTTGGTCGCCAAAATCTTCTAGGACATCCTCAAGAGCATAGAAGGGGTTGTTACTAGGGACACTGATCTGCTCCGTGTTGGTGCATGAGAGATTGGCGTTGGTGCCCTCCCCCCCTGACTCGAGAGCATATGGTGGAGAGGCTGTGGAGGCGCTAGACTGTGCCAGCATTGTGGATAGAACATGCGCGGGTGGGGACTCAACAAACGCAACATGGATGGTGCGGATGAGTTTGCCATGGGCCATGTTGTGGATCCAATAGGCTGGACCGTCGTCACACTATCCAATGAATATGCTGCGAAGGAGCCTTGGGGGATAGTACCTCTATGTCGTTGTCTCCCGGGCGTAAGTAAGCATAGCATTTGAACACCTTGAGGTGAGATGTCAACCGGTGCGCCATGCAAGAGTGTGTAATAAAGGATGCCAACGGCACCTCCGGAGGCAGGGGGCGTGGGAAGCTTGTTATGTAAATATACCGCAACACGCATGGAGAGGCATCAATAATGTGATGGGCACTTAGCTTGTTGCAGTCTGTCGGCAGCCGGATCTGCGAGAGTTGCCCATTGGCGATCCGTCATGGCTAGCTGATTGTAAGCACACGGTGCCTTATAGGATGGGCAGTGTACCCCAACGAGGAGACCATTGTACGGCAGTCGACGTCAGGGTAGTTGGGGTCACAATCAGACTTGATAGTCGGTCGGAAGGCGCGACTGCCATGCAAACGGGCGTGCAAGTTCCTTATGCACTTAGGAACGGAGGAGAGTGCGGTAACAACTGCCCTTTTGTTGGGTAGGGTAAGGAGCTAAATGTAGCTTGAGATTTGATCAATAACACCTAGCATATGTTTGCTCCGCCTGGCCCGGTCTCCTTGAGAAGGCCGAAGATTAAATAGATGAATGCTTGAAAACAAGTTATTGGCCGAGTGCTTCGCTGGGAATTGATAGCTGCATGGTGTATCTTAGCTAAAATGTACGGTTCATGATAAGGCAATAGTGGAACGTGACCGACAAAATTCGCACCAGTGACGTCCTTGTTGCGCAAAACGGTTGTCATAGTGTCCTAGCGAGGGTGACCAAGGCGTCGATGTCCCAATTGTGACAATGAACGTATGGCCAACACCGTTGTGAGTAATGAGGAATCTAAGGCCTAGATGGCATATGCAAGAAGGCCCTTAGACATCAGCCGCACGGCGCGTTCGCAATACATGTTGTAATTCATTTTCATCTTCATTTTTCCTTATGAGGGATATGAACTCACATGGGAGTGTTTGAAGGTGAGGGGGGCTATTGTGCATGACAATGACGAAGCGACCATGCTTATCACTTGCTAAAGGCTGCCCAATGGCCGAGTAGTGGAAAGTGAGGTTGTGCGCCTCGCGGAAGTGCTCGTAGAAAAGGATGCTTCGTGCTCCGCGCTGGGTCACGAGTGGCGCGTGGGCGTGTTAGCACTAGCATCCCGGTGCATAGTACTTATGTACAAGGTAGCTATTTGTCATTCTAGTACTTAGTGTTATGCTATTAGCGGTACTCTATTCCCACTTAGTGGCGGTCGGCCGGCCTTGCCGGTGCCTTCGCCGGCCGCCATTTCTCTCCTCTCACTTCTCTAGTCACCACAGCCGGCCCCCTTCTGGGGCCGGCACGACCTCCGTGTAACTATCCGTTCCCAACTCTAACAGGTTATGGGCCCTCCACCAAGTTACACTAGAGAAGAGCGTGTGTAAAGCGCTCGGCGCCACGCTAGTCCTACCTACTCCCACGTAAAAAAGAGTAGAGCGTGTGTAAAGCGCTCGGCGCCACGCTAGTAATTCATCGTCCCACCGACCCCACGCTTCGCCTTCGAGCTGGTTGTCCGCGACTGTCCTACCATCTCCCACGTAAAAAGGAGAAGAGCGTGTGTAAAGCGTCCGGCGCCACGTTCGCCCCACCCAGCTTTCTGTCTCACCTAGCCTTCAGCCTACCGATGCTCTCGACCGGATCTGGTTTTTTCAAACCGACCCGCGAAAATTCGGCCCGTGCGTACTTTAATTAGTATTGTTATTGTTTTTTCCCGAGGCAATGCCGCAACGCTCACCTTACTAAGCGAGGAGCTTAACTTTCCCACGGCGAGAAGGGGGAGTCAACACGAGCGCCCGTCTATGTTTTTTGCGTGCCTACACGCTCCTAACGGCCCTGTTGGCTGTGCTTCTTCCTCGCCGGTCGCTCTCATGCGTCGGCTAATTCCCCCGTGGACAGTTTTTCCCGCTACATGTCAGAATAGTACAATACGCAGTACATTTGGAACTGCTTCATATCGGCAACTCGCCGGTAGCGGCACGTTCTTGTGAGCGCATGTCGCTACACCTACCCGGCCGGAGACACACGCTACAAGCACTACACCTTCTACCAAGATGACACCTTCCTCAACGCAAGCTAGGACGACGTCAAGACCTCGGCTACCTTGAGGGGGGGTGTTAGCACTAGCATCCCGGTGCATAGTACTTATGTACAAGGTAGCTATTTGTCATTCTAGTACTTAGTGTTATGCTATTAGCGGTACTCTATTCCCACTTAGTGGCGGTCGGCCGGCCTTGCCGGTGCCTTCGCCGGCCACCATCTCTCTCCTCTCACTTCTCTAGTCACCACAGCCGGCCCCCTTCTGGGGCCGGCACGACCTCCGTGTAACTATCCGTTCCCAACTCTAACAGGGCGAAACTTTGATTTTCAGTTGACGAGTGTGGCTATCTTGGTAGGCCAAGCGGAGTTCAACGTCGAAGACCTTGACATGGACTAGGGTGCGAAGGCGGGTGTAGGTCCCCCATATGAATGCTCGTCGAAAGGACCCCATGCTGATATTAGCAAGAGGATCAACAAATTGAATTGTTGTTGGGGAAGGAGTCACATAGGCGTTGTAGGCAGAGGGTGACTGAATGCCGGGTGATTAGTAGCTAGTAGTTAGATAATAATCGGATATGTTTCTAGTCGTTACAAGATGAGGACCCGTCGACGTCGTGGGCGTAGAAGCCATTGTCCATCATGTTGGAGAGCTCGTATTGCTCATCGAGTGGAAAGAGGGAGTTCTACTGGGAGTAGCTCATGTGACGTGTGTCAATGAGATGGACTGCGAAACACGCATGACACTAGAGACATGTGACTATTGGAATGATGTGGCATCGGAGGGGGTGGTGACTCTTGGAAAGAGGGCGACGGGGTTCCCGTCGTTAGACTGCGATAGGTCGTAAATGACGTTTGATAGTAAGGAGGTGACCGCGTGAGCAAACCGAGCATAAACAATGTACTCATGTTTGTTGGCGATGTTTGATTGAGTCCGCCCAAACCTGAAGTGGGGACGATGCCCGGGTAGCAATCTTTACCATGTCCGAAACGGAAGGAAAACCCTTCATGTAGAGCCCTGCGATAGCTCAACGGAGAGCGGGCGATACAAAAGTAAAGAAGTATCCCGGCGCCCGCCAGCGGCGAAGCGGCGGCGGCCCCGGAGGGGGGTGCGTTACATCTCTCTCACTTCTGTTGTCCCGACACCACACCTCGGGTTGGTTGTCTGTGTGACTGGCCTATTTGCGTGACTGTGACCGTAACTACGTATGCGTTAGTTACCTGCCATATTGAACGTGTTTTCATGGTTTAGCATCCCCTCTTGACTATCATCCCCCTCACCCACCCACATGCCCACCCGCCTTGTTGTTGCTGACGAAGGCCTCTCGCCCGACTCCTTAATAACCTCATGGTTGCCATCGTCCCCACCGAGATCCCCCCCCCCCCGCGGTGAGACCCCCGGCACACAAACCCGACTTTATCCGACTCCTCGAACCTCGATGCGTCGGTCACACAAACGGTCGCCGCCGATTCTCCTCGATTAAAACGATTCAGATAGGGGAATCGAAGTACGGCACGGACCACAACCTCTCCCACACTTCTCAAATGATTCGAACCAAATGCAACCCCCCTCGCCGATGCCATCCGCCCACACTGGCAAGGTACCGATGTCGACATCCTTCCCATCGTCATGAGCCGCACGGGTACACCGCACTCATCCACCATCACAAGTCTCACCTCTCTTCTCACCCTTCGCACTGACCTCCTGACAAACTCATCTCAAAATCACGACTCGACACATCACGCATCATCGCACAACTCCACACGCACAAGGTCCCATGGCTGCCTAATCTCCTTCTCATATACCGCATCAAATCTCGCACGTCCACGCGCCTCACCTCCGCACTTTGTACCTATGCACACCCCTAATTGCACGCTGCCACCACCATGCACAGCACACTCCCCCGGAGGGGGGGGGAGTAAAAACCCCTAACACCCTTTGGAGAGGTTGGATTCCGGCGGATAACGGTCTAGCCGTGACTTGTAAGTTACTCGAATGACATTGTTGGGAGGGCCTATAGACAACAACATGTTCATACGGTACATGTTGTAAACAATTTCATTTTCAATAGGCCGAAAGCGCCTTACCCTTGGGTTCTGCGCATATCGGTGGTAAGTCTAAATACGCGATTTCGTGCGTTTTCCCCACAGCGGCATGACCAATACCTCCTCCCTCCGTCGCCTATGCATTATATTCGCGCGATCGTCGCATCAACATTCATATTGCGGCGTTGTGCGCGCGTTACTCTTTTCGTCTAACCAACACCTTTTGAAAGAGCGTGCCACACGGGTGCGAGCGCGATAACCCCAAGTACACAAGCCCGGCAGTGCTCGAATTCGCCCCTCGTTGTTGTCGGCGCATTCCATTTTGGGCGCGTAAGCATTGCCTACGATTTCAGGAGATTTGTCAATAAAATCGACGCATGATTACATTTTCTACTTGCGATGGTGCGGAATCTTGTCCGGAATTTTGTGGAGGAGTGCAGTATGCCAAAATTTCGGAGCAGAATATTTTATATGGAATCAGCAGTTTGAGGTTCAAAGTTCGAAGCGTACTATGCTCGGTAATCAAACGATCGCTGAGATAGTGGGCATTTGGCGTTCTCCAGATATGCACGGTTTCCATGGCGTTCGAAGTCTGTGCAACGAAGGTTTGGACGCGTGCAACGATGTTCACAGGGGTCTGCCACGGATCATTTTCGCGTGCTGTTCGGCGAATTTAGTCGAGGGGCTCTCCGAACTCCAACAAAGCTTTCGACTGGTTGTCCTTGGCAATGATTTTGGGTATTTTCGAAATTATTATTGTTATTGTTATTGTTCCAGGCGATCTTGCAGATATGTACTGTTGCATGTGTTTGGATTCCGCACTCCTGAGCGGGTTGTGCCTCATTTCTTGTGTTATCAATGAAGGTTCACATGCTATTCAGTCTTTCGTTTTTTCTTGTTTGGACAAAAGTCTGAAAGACTCTAAAAAACATTATAGAGTACCCGCCCCTACCGCTAAAAGTTTAAATAGGCCGATGATGAAGGGAGGCCTTGTTATCCGTGTTCGTGACTAATTGTATATGTGTGCGTGTTCTCTCCTTCACCGAAGATTCGACACTGCTGGCCAACGTTGCGCGTCGTGGCGAAGCAGGCGCGAACGCCGTGATTTTCAAAATGGCGCATAATCACTCCTACATGGGCCATGATAATATGCTCTCGCCGCCACCCATCAGTCTCGGGCTTTCCCTTTGACCCTTTCCTCCCTTTCCCCCGCGGGCTTGAAATCATTGATAAGCGGCATCCAAATAATGCAATATGCAGCTAAAGTGACCGCCGACGTTGTAAATCGCACTTGACGGAAATCAAGATGCTCAGTACACATATACAGTCTTCCTATTTCATTGCGCGGGTGGCTTCAAACACATAGCAGCAACTAATAGGCTGGCAGCACTATGTTAATATTGTATATGTGAAGGTGTCAGACACTTGTTCGGTAAGCCGTCTTCCAACAGTCCAAGCACGTCACCTCTGATCAAAAGGTTCGATCCGACCGTCTGATCCAAATGACTCGTAGAAGTATTTACCTTCACGCGCAGGCGTTCCGTATACCGACCCTTGCTTGGCCCTATTTAAATCCGATAGGATGTGCGGTCTTGATAGATACCACTCATCTCTTTTCATTCCCAAACGAGACAAGCTTCATCAGCCACCCCGTCTTATTCGCTGACAGCCCGCCAGAGCGGCAGCAGAGGATGACTTGCATACTTAACACGCACAGCGATTATCAGCGGTTACCCTTCACTTACATTTACACTCGACGTCAGCAACTGCATCATAAGCGGAATTTCTTTACTTGACGAGTTGGCGCGATCCGAATTCTGAACTGCTTCATCATATCTATACTTCAAATAAGCGATTAAACTGTTTCTACCATGAAACGCTAAACGGGTTAAAGATTTACAACTTTGGCTATCGTCAAGTAAAGTTGTCATACTATAAAGCATTAAGTAGTTCTCCTCGGCTTATTCTGCTCCCCATCGTTGCAGTGCTTGGGCATCAGTCGGCATGCCCCCCACCGCCAAAACGGCTGTCCGCTGCTAGTGAAGTGGTTTACCTCTTGCGCTTTCGTCGCAAGCTGAAGCTGGCAGCGCTTCATCGACCGACTCCTATCACCACCCGACGACTTCTCACCATCCATCTGGCATTTTTTGACTGTACATGCAATATTGCGAAACGCAATAAGCGCAGTCAGCACAATAGCACTTGCTTCACTCAACTTCAAGCATGAAACGGAACGGCAGAGTTGATATTTTCGAAGTTGATATATTAAGGATTAAAGCTGATTATATCTGAGCTTTATTATCGCTATAGTTGAAATTTTCATTATCCGAAGGAGGAGGGGTCCACGGGGGTCCGCGGGATTACAGGAACTAATCACTCACCGGGGGACAGAAAGCCAGGGATCTCATCCACGGGAGGTTCGGTTGCAAGGTCCAGTGTTCGGTGGGCAGGTCCAAAATCATATGGCTTCCTTGCCCACCGGCCGCTCTCTGGTGGTGGGCTAGACACGGAGGCGCTGACAAGTCGCGGGTGGTACCCTTCCAGCTGAAACAGATAGTAACTATCGGACAGGCCGGTGAGCCGCAGCACGGAGCGCGAAAAGAAGTCCCAGTCCTTCATTTCCGCAGACCAGTGAGGCACTGAAGACTTCGGGGGGTGAACGCGTCGAAGGTGTGCTTTTGCATTATTTATGAACTCGGGCGCCAAGCTGTAGCTCAACAGGAAAGATACCAGAGGGACGGCCAGAGTCGCGAACAGGATACCACTCGAGCGCGTTGGTAATCGTACCGGCCAGTCCGTATTCACGCCGTCACCCCTGCCCATGGCGCCAAAATAGATATCCACAGACTGCAATGGCGCAACGCAACTACACGCCACTCCAACCCTGCCCTAGTGCGCTGTCCCTGGCGCGCAGGATCCGGTTCGCAAATCAGGTCTGAGTACTTGGGTAACGCAGGTGACCGCACGTTGGGGGTATATAGGCAACAGCAAACGGATGAGTGCGAACGGAATTTAATACGTACTAGTTATTCCTGGCCTTCATTTTATTTTCTGACGGGGAGCGCGGGATGTTTTCCAGCGGCGCCGCCGACGAAGTGGTATGGATAGGCATCGCCGGGCGGGCGGGGTGCTTGATCGTACCATCCACACGTACCATGTAGTGTGGCTGGCGGGTAAACCTGTTTATTTTGGTCGTGAATATTGCTGCATGTACAGGTACAGCGGTACGAAATGAAGCAACATGATGATGATTGTCTGTTCATTACTATTTGGCTGTCAGTACTCAGTATTACATACAGCTGTCCCCATAATTGCTGCGTGTACTGCAGCTTGTTCCTACAGTTTAGAAAATATATAGCTTGATTACAGTAGTTCAATAAAATGAAGTAATCAATATTGGCGGAATGCGGGGGATGATGCTGTGAGATGAAACGAGACAAGCATATTGTGTCGCAAATAACGGACGCACCGTATTATGAATCGATAAGTACACAGCACCCTAAAGAAGTGGGGGAAATGGTGACCAGTGTGCTGTCTTCACGGCAACAAACGCGCCCTTGGACAAAGTAAGGCAAAAATACCCACGGTCACCTTTGCACTAGAAACCAAAAGCACCGCAATATTTTCACGTGTCGGTCAGAAACGTTTTCCGTTGGGCGCCAAGTGACCAAACGATGAATTCTTTAGAGTGCATGGACTTTGGTTGCCATATATATTTGCCGCATGGTGCAATGCGCCGATAGAAAGTGCCGGAACGACATGAGGATATTGACTGTATTGGGAGATTCAAGAGTTTTCTGTGAAGACGACGCCATAGACATTTATGGCGTAGACAACGTCCGACGGTCGTTCCTACCTCTTCAAATACCGCCGTGCTAAGCAGTTGGAGGTATCAGTAAGTCAAACGAAATCACCATATTTTGTTGTCGAGCAAAGCGTGCGCTCTCCAAGTATTCCCCCCTCAGACGCCGCTAACAACTAGCGGGGGTAAGGCGGAAGTTACAACCGGGATTCTCGGCGGGTCATCAAGAGAAATAATCTCCGTGCGAAGAATAAGCTAAAGCGGCCATGGGAGGCAATATTTGGCCCGCCGGCGCGGGCGAAGCTACAATTGAAATTGTTAAATAGTTTACTCATATCTACAATACTAATACATAGATATTGCCCTATGAATACGGATACTAGGACATGTACTACCCGGCAACGGTAATCGCACAACGCCATTGCACTAGCATGAGGCAAGATTAACGCTTCATCGAAGGGGGGAGGGGGGGCTCATAAAGTCCATATGGCGGGCGCGGGGAGTCTTGGGTGCGAGTGGAATGTGTGATTTCGTGCTTGAAAAGGCGACATCCGCCCCAAAATACCGACCCATCTCGGCGGTCAACCCAATACCTCCTACGTCTCAGTTTGTTGGATCAGCGTTGAACTTGTGATTGAACTCGAAGGAAAGTGGCCAAGTTCCGCGATCTTTGACATAATTGGTTGGAGCACTAAAGAAGACTACGCTTCCGTTGAACATTCAACAGAACTTCATTACTTCCATGATGGTGCTCACCCAAGGTGGCAAGTCTTTTAAGGAGCTCACTCGTTTGTTCAACAATTCCGAGAGGCGGTCAACGGTTGAAATGAACGGTGACGTTCTGTGCAACCGTTTTATCATTCGCGTGGCTAACATCACCCTCCGGGCGCATGCAATGTCGCACCAAGCCAAGTTGCCTACACCAATTACCATCGTGTAGCTACATAATTTTCAGAACCATTTGGTGGTCGATTCCTCTCAATTGGGGCGTCTTGATGACCATCCACAAGCCGACAACCTCGGCAATTAAGTTGATCGTAACAACGGGAAGCGCCCTCGTAAAACGGAGAGGGTAACGGCGGAATAGGCAATTCTTGCAATAAGCTTCGTCCAGACGAATTAGATAGAGGATGGTCCGAAGGACAAGGACAAAAGCAAGAACTTAAGCAAGGGCGAGGGCAAGCCGCGAAGCTGTCAGCGAGTCATATTCAACGCCATCGTGAAGGCACTTTCTTCTTAGGAACAATATAGCGTCACAATGATTAACAACTTTGTTAGAAATGCTATAAACCCAGGCATTGTCTGTTTACGCTCCTAGAACTTCGCGTCGAGACTTAGGACCATGCGATCAAACAATATTAATGGTGGTCAAGCTGCCCGGATTATTGATGTTATGAGTCGTTCGGTGCATGCTACTACCCCCCGCCATGAACCGTCAGGTGTGACGGAGGGATTATCTTCGACTTCAACAGTGCCTTAATTAGAGACGCCAACAATAGGATGCCCGGCAATTAGTAAAGACGGTCGATGTCAGCAAAGTAAGCAAAGATTGAGTAGTGAACTGGTACAAACTCAACCTTCATTTGAATATAAATTGGTCGCTTCGGTCTTTACTCCTTTGCATAAATTGCTCGCTTTTATTTTGGAAAGGTGTTTCGAGGACGGGGATTGAATGTGCACGGGGACTTACCTAATTACTCTCTTAGCGATTCAAGTTTAGGACGTAATATGTGTAGTAATGAAAAGGTTTTCATTTATCGACCTTGGGAGCTCGCGGACAAGATCGGACAACACTTTTAGAAGTGTCGATAGACTGCTCCGGAGTCCACTCTCGCAATTTGTTTTGCCTAAGTGGGCTGCGTTCAATTACTTATGGCTAAATACAAATTGTATCATGAGTTCCTTGCTCACATGCAATTGTTTACGCGACAGTCGCTTCCTAGTGCGACCGAACAAAAGACAATTACGCATGCTCCACGACTCGTACATTTGTGGTCAGTGGACTTTGAATGCTATGTAATTTGTATACTATACGGCGCTCCATATCCATTATGGCATGATGGAATGGGTCGTGGCAATAATGCCCTTTGGCACGCACAATGCTCCAACGACCTTCCAACAAATAATGAACGAGATTCTACGCAACTTTGTACATAATTTCGCTACTGCGTACCTCGACGAGGTATGCATCTACAACCGTACGCTCGAGCAGTCGAGGAGCACATGGAACACCTGCGTCATGTTTTACAACGCTTCAAGGAGGAGGGGCTGAAGCTGCGTCTTACGATATGTGCTTCTTTGGGGTACACTAGATGGAGCATCTTGACCATATCTAAAACCGTATCTTGACACGGTTTTCGGCTGAGAGGTCCATGTCTCGACAGAGATAGCCGAGGCGGTGGAGTGACCGATATATAAGACACAACGCGAAGCCCGCGGTTTAATTCAGTTATGCAACTTTTACGCAAAGTTTATCCACCACTTCATTGATCATTCGGCGCCGTTAACCGATTTGGTGAAATTGTCAAAGCCCTAGAAGATTGTGATGACGCCTTCATGCGTGAAAGCCTTCGAGACTCTCATCTTGCGGCTAGTTTCTTTCAGTTATGCAACTATTACGCAAAGCTTATCCACCACGGCATTGATTAGTCAACGCCGTTAACCGATTTGGTGAAATTATCTAAGCTCTAGAAAATTGTGATGACGCCTTCATGCATGTAAGCCTTTGAGGCTCTCGTGCTGCGGCTAATTTCCGTGCCATGTTTAGTCCTTCCAAAGATCAGCTCGGACGCGACGTCTACCGTGTCGACCTATGCGTCGACAGTGGGAATTGCAGCCGTCTTACAACGAGATCAAGGACGAGCTATGTAACCACTATTTTTATGGACGCATAAACTTAAAAATGCTGAGCGGGGTTACTCTTACTCCGCGTACGATTTAGCAGCTTTGGATGTATGCAAAGCCATGAAGCACTTGATTTGATGTTACCTTGAAGGATGTTCCAAGTTCTTGGCGGTCTCGGATCAAGACACACTGCGACATCTGCTCATTCAATCAGCGGATAGGGTAAACATACGGCAAGTGCGTTAGGTACGCAATTAGAACCGTTTTTAACAGCGATGACTATAGTCTTTCGAAAAGGACTAAAAAAGGAGGCTGAACCCTTGCGTTGACGGGAGGATTTCAAGCCACAAGTCAGTCTCTTGTTATTTTGGGGTAATAATGTGCTATAGAGTTTAAATTCTCAAGTTCAGTCCCTATTGCCGACAAGCCAAGACGCCCCGTTGGCTTTACATAATTTGGACTCGAGTTTGCGTTTTTTTCTGCGGACGTAATGCAGATGTACCCGGAATTTGGATCTCAAATTCGTATGGGTTTTAGCCAAGACTTGTTTTATTGGGGCAAGGGTGTCAGGGTGTGAAGTGTACTAAAGCCGGACATATAGTCGCTAAAGATGGCGCTTATTTTTAGAGGATGGGCCGACTCAGCATTCTGAACGAGTAAAACTAGTGCCATGTTGCGGCGGTTAGCCTCCTCAAGCTAAACGCTAGCACAAATCAGTTCTAATCTGTCTAGTTCTGATGTTGCAAG
Source organism: Tetraselmis chui (assembly GCA_026401115.1). Lineage (NCBI taxonomy): Eukaryota > Viridiplantae > Chlorophyta > Chlorodendrophyceae > Chlorodendrales > Chlorodendraceae > Tetraselmis > Tetraselmis chui. The sequence goes on along the minus strand of JAPMLY010000245.1, from coordinate 98,739 downwards.
ATGGCAAAAGATGTTGTTGGTGAAAGATGTTGAGAAGATGTTTCACTGATGTACTTTGGCAGTATATGTTTGTAAGTGAACAATGGAATGGTTCTGTCACCTCCCTATACTGCACTGGACTTAAATAGGTTTTTGCCCAACTATCTTGCGCCTGCTTGCTTCGCTTACGTGTCAGGCGTTAGGGCTTTCCAACCGTCGTCATCCGTCATGAGACGCGGCTCGTCTAGCATGGGGAATCACGACGCGGCCTATTCTGCATCGGAGAACTCGCTTAGGCGCGTCTTCTAGCTAGTTAGATTAACTTTGCATATCTGTACGTACCGGGAGGTACTTGTCGTACAATAGCATCAGTACCCTTATGAATATTTCAGTAGCGCCGAACCCACGTTTGTACGTCCGTCCGATGGAAAAGCACGAATTGGAATTAGTAACGAGTACATGTACAATGTCCTGCAATGTATTGTTGCAGGACTGTACTCGTCACAATGTGCTAAGTCAAAAACTGTTGTTTGACTTACACAACAATGGTTTTGCACGTCACCGTTGCTACGCGAGTATACTAGCTAAGGTTGTAGCCATGCCCTGGTGGTCACACATTTGAAAGGATAGGAATGGTTAATGTGACAAATGAGTTGCTAGCCGTCGTACAAAAGAGCGAGCCAAGAGGGTTGCTGTTCTTGGTCCGTTACATGGCCCGCATCGACCTCGGCACACCATGCGTCTTGATTTCTTGACTCGCTTACATGGTAGTGCAGATTTTGACAGTGGGTTATTGTTGGATGTCGACCACTTTACGCGAATGGTACACCTCTTTCCACTTGGTATCTTTCTACTTGGTTAACTTAGTCGCAAGCTCAAGAGCTGACAGTAGTTGGGACCATTTATGTTCTTAGACACGATTGGAGCAAAGAGTACATATTGAAGTTACTTTATATGGCGCGCTTACATTTTGTGCTCCACGTCAGCAGCTTCACCCGTGTACTAATGCTACGTTTACTTCGCCATTCAATTCATGTCATGATTGTCTCATGATGACGATGATGTGTACGACGCACATTGCCAACATTACCGATGTCAATATCGATATCATTCTAGCTAGACATTGTGGAAAGTACTTGTTGTTCAAAACCCATTTCAAGGACGAGCAAACTCCACGTGTTTGGCATCTATTACATGAAGTAAAGCGCATTGTGGCGCAACATCATATTTCAAACTCATCTAAATGGTTTAAGTTCGCCGACAGTCAGCCGTACTTGGACTTCATGAGGACAACCCACCCGGCTCGAATTCCTCACTCACATGTGAAGGCGAAGACCTACTATAGATGGTCCGAGGCTTATCAAAAGATTAGCTTTAAGTTGATCTTCGAATTGTCTAGAGGGGGAGGGTACGAGTGTGGCGATTATACTCCTTTTAATACATGTGACTGTATGAATTGTACGTTCTCGCTAATGAGTTGCATTCCGTACTTTCCGAGGAAGTGAACACCCGCAGTTTTAGAGTCGTTGTAATTGGCTCAAGTCACGAGCGATGTACTTGCGCTATAACAAGCGGGACTTACTAAGGATCAAGACGCGCCGGATCAAGTTTGCCCAATGTGGCGGCAGCAAGTCTCATGAGACGCTCTTCCGAGGGTCGCGTGTCGCTTCGAGACTGAAAACCAACTAGGTTGGCCTATTTAGTGGAGGGAGGAGACAAGTCAGTCTTTTTTTTTATTACATTCAACGACAATGCAATGGAAGCAACTGCGCCTTCGAGCATTCTTCTTGCATTAAGCCGTGTAAACCATGCATTTCAAAAAAATTGAGAACTTAGCGCTTGAGATCATGAAATCCAATGTTCACATTCTAGCATTAAAAAACTCACCAACCAATCCAAAATGTCGAATGTGGCCAAACTTACCAGGCGGCCCAAATGGGAAGTTTCGCGCCGGCTAAATATTTATGTGCGCATTATGCAGTGCTTCGGCTAGCGTCGCCATCCAAAGAACATATCGAATAGCGATATGCTTAGACATGTAAGAGTGCGTGTGTCGCTAGTCGCTACTAATGCCTATATCACCACCGCAACGCAATGACTCACTGCCCCGACCTTCTCTGCCCGGGCTCTAGTGCGATGATAGATTGAGACCACTAGGCGGGACTAAAATAAAGCGTGACGGCTTAGTCATACCTCCCTCCAAATGTTGCGCTCATTCGTTAGCGCAAAATGCCTAGTGGCTAGTGGCGGTGTAAAATGTGCCGCGGTGTGCAGTGCGGGCTCACCTTCGAGTCCGCCGAGCCTTGACTTCCACGCGATCCGCGCGGAAAACATGTGGTGCTTGCGAGAAGCGGGATGTCGTCATGTGGTGCTTGCGAGATATATTGGTTCTTTTTTGCGGTTGGGGGCAGTTGGAGCCAAGCATAGAAATAGTTGTCATTGTGATTAGCGGCCGATGCAAGCCGACATCCTAACTTGCTTCGCAACGAATGCAAGTTGTTACTGGCGATTGTTTTCTTATATGAACATGGCCTACGCGGGTACCATAATTTTTGATACTGTTTCGTGTGGGGGGCTAAAATACGTGTTCTCGCGGCTTGCTATAGAAATTTCATAAATTTGTTGTCTCGCAGGACGGTAGATGACAACCCGTGGCTAGACAATGCACCCTTGACTTGTAAAGTCACGACAAAGAATCGAAACAATACCAGCGAGGGATTGCAGATACCCGTTGCCCCGCAAATTACATATCGTACATATAAAGCTACGCCGCGTCATGCCGACTACAAGCAAATGGATCTTATTTAGCCTTTATCCTCTTTAATGCAAAAGGTGCGGATAGACGACCAAGGTAGTCTAGGACTCTAGGTTGTAACGGCAACGCAACCATTCATGTCTTTTGCGCGAGTGGACGTCGAAGTAGGGAGTAACCCCTGCATTGACCCACCAATATAGGTACGAGAATGGAACACCAGCCCTCCCGTATGGGGACTAGATAAGGCGCGCATTCAAGCAAGGTCAAACACAATTAGGCGCTAGGGTCTTCATTCGCATGTAGGGTCTTCGGCTCGAGTAGTCGAAGATCTTGTAATCAACTTTAGGTTGGGAGGGCGAGACACTAAAAACCGCCGACTCATCGGAGAATTGAGAAGGGACATTTTGGTCGCTATCAATACATAACGGATATTGGTAGTGCCCGCAGCGGGATGAGACATCATTCCATCCGTAGTTGTGCCAAGAAAACCGGCGTTTCATTCGCTACGTACCGTAGCAAGGAAACCCAAATTGTTTTACATTTAAGATGTACCATCTATGTAAACAACTAGTAATTAGTCGTAATTACTAGCTATTCACTTAAGTCGTAATTATTGCTTGGTTTCATCATAATACATTAATGGTTTCTCAGTTTTCTCTCTATCAAACCGCCACACAACGCATATAGCGAGGATTCGGGGTTTTTGAAGTAAATTGCGGATTTTCATATAATATGTTAACCGTCAAAGCAGTGTGTCAGCTACGTTTAGCACAATAACCGGCTGACATTGACCAAGGGCGTGCTACGGTATGCGTTGGGCCATCATTGAGACCCAAGTGGTGCGCCGGTTTGACGCCGTTGTGCTGCCGGTCAAGATGCTGCAAATTTTGCCCTCGCGTGTAGAATGGGTCGGGCTAGTATCATTAAAATTCCCTAGTCACATGCCCTCTTTCCAACTTGTCCTCGTCCTCATCTACCACTATCTGTTAGGATAGCGGTTGATCAACCTGTGGCGGCGAGTTGGGGTGTGGACACGGAGGCGGTTGCCGCGGATGCGCCCGCTGCGGACGTGCGGATATAGGGTTTAGGGTTTATACCGCTACAGCCTCCCCACTGTCCACCACGACGACCACTGAAATATCCGCCAACCATAGACGCGCTTGCTATCGCTTGGTTGTCGGGCGTGTGCTAGTTGGTTAGGTCTCCGAGGGGCTCGAGGCGCGGGCGATTGGCCGTAGTGGCATGGGCAGCAGTAAACCCTAAAATTAAGCCATGCGACCCGCGCTCGATCAATGCAATTGAAAGTGTTTACAACATGTACCGTTTGCTGCCTTTCGGCCCTCCCATCTTTGCCATCTAAGAAACTCACAAGCTGGGGCTAAACCGTTTATCGCATGAGACCAACCTCTCCAAAATTTGATGGGGTTTATTGTTACTCCCCGGGGAAATCATGTGCGGCATGTTGGTGGCGTCCTTCTTGGATTAGGTGTTGGTGTTCAGTCGTGAGACCGGATGAGCTGTCTTGCGAGTTTGAATGCGGTAGATGAGTAGTATGTGTGGAGGTGGAGTTAGGATTGAATGCAAGTGTTTCGGGGCGTGCTTTCAAGATGATTTTACCCGGGGTGTAAGTGCGGAGGGAAGAAGCGATATGAAGCTGAATGTGTGAGGGGTGCCGGTACGACTCACACGATGGGAAGGATGTCTATATGAGGACCGAATCAGTGTTGGCGGAGGGCGTTCGCAAGGTGGGTGTATTTGCTGCGGGTGAGTTGTACAGTGTGCGAGGAGTTATGGTATGTGCAGTATTTCCATTCCCCTGGCGCCCGCCGGCGGCGCAGCGGCGGCGGCCCCGGAGGGGGGTGCGCTACAGGAGGCAGCGGCGATCCTCAGGATCAGCCGCCGCCGAAAAGCCCTGTACGGAGGGCTTTTTTGGACACTAAAATAATGTCCGTACCCGGCGTCACGCAAGTTGGGGAGCAGCACCAGGGTAGGGCGCTCACTAGCGCGCCGCTACGTCGTCCAGCGTCATCTCCCGGGGGGAGGAGTCAGCTGGGACGGCAAGGAGGACAGTCGCGACGGGAGGAGCGACACGATCTGGCGGCGACGACCCTTTGGGTCGGCGCCGCCGGAAAACCCGGCACGGAGGGTTTTGCTTAATTCCGGGCGCCCGCGGCCCGCCGGATCCGGCTATGGTGACCTGCCCCCCCCCCTCTTCGACACCCACTACCCCGACAGACCTTAATACTCCTAGGAGTCCTTGAGCGTGGGCCCGGGTGAGCGCGGAGGCCCCCGCTCAAGAACAGGCTGCTCGGTGGACGCGCGATCAGAGGGGGGAGGGTACGGCCACAGGCCGGAAAACCGACAGGTACCCGGGTACCAGACAGAGAAAAAACCGGGGAAATGAGCGGGGAAAATTCAGGCGCGGAGGCAGGAGTGCTAGTTTTTTCTATGTCTGTGCGTCTCGGTCCCCCCCACCTGTCCTCGAGGTGATGGGGGACCTCGACACGGAGGACCGCCGCGTCGGTGGACGCGGCAAGACCTTGGGGCGGGGTTTACGGGATGGAGCGGCGGGATCGACGAGCGACCGCGCGAGGAGGGGTTTTTTGCCAGCCTTTCCCCTCCTTCCTTCGGCAAGACCGAAGTCACGCGGGAGCTAGATTAGGCTGGCCCGTCGTCCCTCCCGAACGCCGACCGGCCTAGGCCGGTCGACACCCCGGTTCGGCGGGAGCGGGCCGTGCATCGTGAAGGTCGAGCAGCAGTTTAGTTTTGCATTTCTAGACAAGTGGATTTATTTTTAGATCTGTTTTTCTTGATTACAAAATTATTACGCTGTTACTGCTTAGGTGGGGGGACTGTGGCAATTACTGCGGTTGCTTACAGTTATATAACTCCCGAGGAACGTCGAGATACACATTGCAGATAGGTGTGCCGATAAGAAATGAACCTGGTCGGAGAGACCCGGGCCCAACTTGCTAATAAGTCCTGTATGGCGAAGTAGAGTGGCCCGTGAGACGACACTCGGTCCAGTTTGCCGGGACATGTTGTGAACAATTTCAATTTCAATTTCAATTTCCATTCCCCTACTTTAATCGAGGAGTAGCGACGGCGAGCGTTTGAGTGTCCAACGAATCTAGGTTCCAAGAGGCGGATAAAGTCGGGTTTCTGAGCGAGGGGGGGGCGGAGTGGGGAGAGGAGGAGGTCCTCATGGAAGACAGCGGGACCCGATGTGAGGGAATCGAGGGAATTGCCTTCGTCGGCGTCTACCATACGAGTGGGCATGTAGTAAGCAAGGGAGGTGGGTGATAGTCGAGGGGGGTCGGGGTGAGAAGGGGGGTGTCGCGAAGGATTTGACCGGTTTATTCCTGAAGTTGACGGTGATGGTTTCCCATCGGCCGCTTTTGTTGCGTTCACGTAACTATAATAAGAGGAGCTGAAGGTCATTGTTGTGTCGGTCATGTCGAAGGCCCGACATTGAGGGACAGTTACGTGCCATCTGACCGCAGTTGGTGAATTATTACCCACATGGGGCAGCGTAGGGAGGGTTTACATGGGAGGAGGCGGGTGTAATGTACGCCCCACGTGAATTCTTGTTTGTGTGTGAATTGGATATTGATGAGTATGGTGTGGCTTTTGTGAAATGAGAAGTCCGCCCCGCCGGCGGCGGCTGGAGCGAGGAGGGCGCCGTGTTTAGTGGAGTGGGCGAGTGGTGTATGAATATATTTACGGTTGTATTTGTGGGCATCGGATTTGAGGTTGGTGTAGCGGTAGGGTGTGGGGTCTCCTTGTGGCAGGGTTATGAGTGCGTGTGGCCATGTCCATGTGCCGATAGACACTTCTGAGCGCGCCTTAAGTGTAAGTTGTGTCGGGTTGGTGACCGCCTGCGACTTGGTTGGCGATTGCGTCTGCGAAGTCGTTACCTAGGGAACGGTTATGGGCTTTGTTATGCCGAAGTGGTTACGGATACCGGAATCGCATCGAGTTTTGAGGATGTTTGTGATGGATTCGAGTGTGTCGCCGTGAATGTGATGGCGGTAGGCGGTGGAGCAACGCATATATAGCCTTCAATGAGTCGGAGTGAGCATGCGCTATCGATTATGAAGTGTACGTGCCCGATTTGGATTGCGATATCGATGCCAACTAGTTCCACGCGGTTGATAGTGTGGGAGGGTGGGTAGGAGGTTACGACCATGAATTTGACTCGGGTTTCCGCGGCTAGGTGGGTGGCTGCCCCTCCAAGTGAAAGGAGCCTCCATTCTTGGAGCCGTCGGTGTATACAAAGTCATGCATGTTTTAAGCGTGCACAGTTTTTGTGGAGTTGTACGCCAGTGTCGCGCGTTCTGAGGGGGGTTTATATGAGGGGGTCCACGTGATCACTCATGCTTGACAGCCCGTGACCTCCCCGATTTCCAATGCACGTCCGCTCTTGCCTAATTACAGTGCCAATTTGGCTATTTTTTCACTGTACCGACATCGCCATCGTCGGAGACTAGTACCAACACCGCCATCGCACACATCGTAGTTGCACGCACCACCCGCGGATAAACTAACCCCATAGGCGGTAGCAGTACCACTGCCGCCTAAGCAGGCGATGTCCTTATCCGTGGTAGTGGAAGTAAGGGGTGGGCTCAGTGTTACCGCCGTGGCGCTGAGTATAAACGATTGTACGCGGCGCTTTATCAACACCGCATGTCTTACTCGCGTTCGCATGCATCGGCGAGTTTTAGCACTCATGTGCGCGTCGCATACGCGACAATACGTCGAGGAGAAGCAGCGAGTGCGACAGCTGTCAAGATGGGGCGAAAATGTAAAAAAAGGAGGGCGGCGGCGTTAAGGGTTCTACAAAAGGTTGAGTTAGATGCTATGCGGCGGTATCGCGACACACAACAGCAGCAACAACAACGACGGCAACACGATGAGCTGCACCAAGCGGGGGCGGTAGCGGACGATATTGTGGGGCCGACTATGTAAGCAACACCAACAACGACCACACAGATGGCCCCCATTGCAACACGCAGTAGTAGTCGTGTTACTGGTAGTGTTGTTGTCAGTACGTCGGCGGCGAGACATGCGGCGGCAGTGGGACCGGATGCTGCTGCTAATGTGCCCAACATCATTAGTAAATAACACGAGCGCGTTGTTAAAGCTTAAATCGAGACGGAGTCTCTGAAGCTTTAGCTAAGCGGATGTAAAAAAACTCGACGCTGAGAAGGTGGAAAGTGCATAGCTAGCCATGATAGTCGAGGCGCGGAAAGCAAAGGTCGGCGATTACGCGCATTTGGTTTCGACCTAGCGCAGCGTTGTTGACGATGTGAACCGCGGTAAGCGAATGTTGCAACATAGGTTGTACATAGCGGAATTATCGGAAGGGGGCGCACCGGCTAAGATGAGGGTGGAGACATCGACACGACGGGGGATGACGAGATCGGCGAGCTTGCGGTGAAACTTGCTACCATAGGCGGCGATAGCGACGGTAGCCACGTTGCCGACACGACGGGAAAAGAAAAGCCGTCGTGGAATAGGCCGACCGGACTTAGTTACAAGCTCTAGGCTGGTATCCGTCGCAAGACTGTAGAAAAGATTACCAAAGGCAATTGTGCTCAGCTAGAGGGTTTTCTTGTGAAACTGTGCGGTGACGAGCGGCAAGCAACATACGGCGGGGAGGTGGCGTCGTCGGCAGCCGCCGATGATGGCATTGCAAAGGCGCCTAGACCCAATGCTACTATAGCATGCAAAGTATACCTAGTGGGGCAAGAAGGGTCATGGTGTAACGTGTACACGCCACGGTTAGCAATCGGCGCGTTGATAAGCAAGTATCCGGAACTATTTAGTGCAATTCTGTCCGACATGGGCCTCTTACGTGCAGCCGAGGCTAATGCGCTGAACACCGCCGGGGAGCACTTCAAGCGGTATGCCATGCAAATTTTCTCCGACTGCGAACTATTTGTCCGGGAATATCAGCGCCTTGTCAATCTGTTGTCCAACTACTGGGACCCCGAGGCTGAGGACCCTATTTTACTTATCATGCCCAACGGGGCAACATGGCAAAGCTGCCATCCAATAGGTGACTTTTCGAGCAGATTCTTTAGGAGATGAGGCGGTTAGGCTTGCAAATGACTGATGATAAGCTAGCCAACAGTGTTGATGTGGAAACTGCACTTCATAATCGAGTGAGGTTGCAATCGGGACACGGACTTATCGATCATGCGACGCTAAAGCTTCGCGCGCATCAATGAATTGCTGATGCAACAAGTAACAGTCCCATCGCGTAACAAGTCGAGCCGGCCGAAAGTGGGCAACGGGACACCAGCAACGAGCAAGACTGTCGTGACGGGAGGAGCGGGGAGGTCTGGCCGCCCGCCGCCGGAAAACCCGGTAGGGAGGGTTTATGTAATTTCCGCACCCCCGCGGCCTTTTAAGATCCGGCCATTGCGACCGCGCACTCCCCTCGCTGCCCGCTATCGCTACGCACACCTAATATTAGAGAGTATGAGCCCGGATAAACGCGGAGGCTCGGAAAGAAGGCCCTCCATGGAAGCGCAAACGGTGGATGGAGGGCTCGATCGGCGGTGGTTGATTTTCCAGATAGGTACCCGGGTACCAACGCAGAAAGACCGGAGAAATGGCCGGGAAAACTTTTCAGCGCGGCGGCGGCATGAGTGCTTGCTTTTTCTGTCTGGCTTTTTCGGTCTACCCCCCACATGCCCTCGAGGTTACGGGAGACCGCGACTAGGAGGAAAGTCGCGACATAAGGAGTGGCTACGACCTTGGGGCGGGGCTTACGGGATGCGACGGCGGGATCGACGAGCGACTGCGTGAGGAGGGGTTTTCGCTAGCCTTTCCCCTCCTTTCTCCGGCAACACCGAAGTCACGCGGGAGCTAGGGGGGGACTATGGCAATTACTGCGGTGGCTTACAGTTTTTAAACATCCACGGAACGTCGGCACACATTGCAGATAGGTTTGTCGATAGGTGTGCATGGTCGAAGAATGCCCAGCCCAATCGTTCTCCTAAGTGTCCTAAATGGCAGAGTATTGATGGCCGTTAGACATCCGTCGGTCTAGTTTGCAGATATTGTTGTAATACAATTACAATTCCAATTCCAATTCATATTTCGTATAATAAAGGTCGTGCAAGTCATGGCATAATTTGGACATTTAGTAATGTCTATTTTCCTTTCGTGATTTAATGCGCATTGTAGGCATTTTCAAATCCACCAAGGTTAATGGGGCATGCGTGGTGCTGAAAATTGCCTACGAGGACTCCTCTATTGTTGATGAGGACAACGGTCTGAAATTCCACTGACAACAATATACTCGTGTGCTTTTACATGCGGGGCGACTTTTACGCAGAATCGAAAGCACACGGACGCCACGACATCCATGCAGCCATGCAAGCTTTGGATGGAATGATGGTGGATGGTCATAAGTACGATGTGGAGGTGACTTTGGGAGGCGACGTGAAGTTGCTCAACGGGTTGATAGGGTTGTACGGTGCAACTATATTTACCCGTGCATATACTTCAAGTGTTACGAGTCGGAGCTGCACTAGACAAAGGATTTGTGGGAATCACATGGTGGCATTTCAATGCGGGATATGAAGGCATAACACATAGTCACCCACTCACCGTATCCGGGTGGCGGATATACATGTCCCGTCAAAGCATGTGCCAATGAATACTTATAGGTATTGGATCATATATAGTGTTACGGAGCCCGCCGGTGGCGCAGCGACGGCGGCCTTGAGGAGGGGGGGGGGGGGGGGTGCGCTCGCAGGCCCGTCGGCATCCCTCACCTCCCCGTGGTGGGCATTGGAAACCTCGTATCCGTGCCACGCTTGGCACGGTGGGGGGCTAAGAGGGCCGACAGCGCGATCCGCGGGATCTGTAGTTCTCGGGGAAGCCATGTACATAGGGATTTTGAATAAACAATTTCTATGCAATACCGGCGCAAGGATCTCCCGCTCGGGCTGTCCGATGTGTTTTTTCGTGGTTAAAAACTAGTGGATGCAGTCTTACTTGGGGGGGGGGGGGGGGGGGGGGGAGGGGGGGGGGCATGTACCTCAAGAGCGTTTGACGGCGAAGAAGGAACGGCCGGATCAGCGGTGGGACGCGGGCGTCGGAGTTGGCGATGGTAAGCCGGTAAGCAACGCCAGGAAAGGGCCCTCGCTCGCCCTCGAAAAGCCTTGTGTCAATCGTGCCTTCCCGGGGGGTGTGGCAAGACACGACACAAGCCGGTGGTCAGTCGCAAGCGGAGAAGCGGCTAGGTGAGGCGGCGGCGATCCTCATGATCAGCCTCCGCTGGAAAGCCATGTACGGAGGGCTTTTTGGAAACTAAAAATAATGTCCGTACCCGGCGTCGAGCCAATTAGGAGGCAGCACCATAGCATGGCGCTCACATCTCCCGGGGAAGTACGCTTGAGCGGAAAGGAGGATAATCGCGACGGGGGGAGCGACACGATCTCGCGACGACGGCCCTCCGGGTCGATGCCGCCGGAAACCCCCGCACAGAGGGTCTTGATTAATTTCCGTGCACCCGCGACCCAAAGGATCCGGCTACAATGACCTGCCCTTCCCCCTTTTTGACACCCACTACCGTTTGACATATTTGAAATTTGAAATTGTTTACAACAATACCAGTATAAAACCGGCTGCTGTCTCTGGGCCCCCCCTTATGCTATGCCATACAAGACTTAGTAGACTGAGGTAGACCGTGAACCACTAATCCCAACCTCTCCAATGGCAGTAACGATACCGTCTAAAACATACTCATAAACAAGTACTGTCTGCATACAGGTATGAAATATAAAATGTCGCTAATCTCCACGATACGCGGCCTGCTCCAGCCGCTGCGGGGTCGCTGATCAGCAGAGCTGTCCAGCTTGAGCTGGTCGAGGCGAACCTGCCTGACCTCGGCTCCTGTGCGACTCCGGTCGTGCCGGAGCTTGGGGGGAAAGGCAGGTAAAAAACCCCCCTCGCAAAGGTCGTCGTCGGTCCCGCCTCGATCCGTGCTCAACCCCGCCCGAGGTATTAGCCGCTCCTCTCGACGCAGCTCGCCACCTAGCCCAGTCTTCTCTCCTCCTTCGGGGGCTGAGAAGAGAAAAGAACTAGGCTGCAGACGGTGTCCGGCTGGCTCTCCTGCCCCCGAGCCAGATTTTCTCCTGTCCCCTGTCCTTTTCCCGTCTGTCTCCAACACCTATCTGATCGCGCTGTGGCCGTCCGTGCCCTCCCCCAGTGGTTTACGTTGTTAGGGGGCCGCCTTTACGAGCAGTGTGCCGTTACGATAACCCTAGGCACACTGCCTGAGGCAGCCTATCGATAACTGGGTACCGACTAGGGAAGGGGTAGGAAGAACACAGGGATCGAGTCGCCGGTCCTCAAAAGATGGTGGGTACGGGATTTTTTCCAAAAACCCCCCGTACCGGGCTTTTCCGGCGGTGGGTGATCCTAAGGACCGCCGCCGCCAGACCGTGCCGCTCCTCCGGCTGCGACCAACCACCGTCATGCGTAGCCTCAGGCCTCGCCCCCAGAGGAGATCTGAGGCGCTCGCAGGGCTGGCGACTGCTAGCGAGCGCCGTCCCTAGCGCTGCTTCCCAGCTGTCCGCCGCCAGCTCCAACACCTTCGTCCCTCCGCTGATCCGTCCGTACCCCTCTTCGCCAAAAAATATTTCGCAAACGCCGCCCCCGCCCCATCGTCGGAAGAGTATCTGCGAGTATTTAGTCGCGGAAAGACATATCGGACTGGCCGAGCGGGAGATCCCTTTGTTGGTGTACGGATATTATGTTTTTCCAAAACCCTCCGTACAGGGCTTTCCGACAGCTGCTGATCCCGCGGATCGCAGCTGCCGGTACCTCGTTTAGCCCCCTACCGTGCCAGGCCTGGCACGGCTATGGGGTTACCAGCGCCCACCGCGTGGAGGTAGAGGTAGGTGCCGATGGGCATGTGAGCGCACCCCCCTCCGGGGCCGCCGCCGCTGCGCCGCCGGCGGGCGCCGTTTGACATACCTATACACAAAGAATATGGCCCCGGGTGAGCGTAGAGGCCCACACTCGAAACAAGGATGCTCGGTGGACGCGTGATCGGAGGGGGAATAGTACGGGCGCAGATCGGACTACCAAACAGGTACCCGGGTACCACACGGAGAAGAAATCGGGGAAAAGAGCGGGATAATCCATACGCGGAGGAAAGAGCGCCGGATTTTCGTTATGTCTGTATGTTTCGGTTGATCGGTTCCCCCCAATACCCCATCCGCCCTCGAGGTTACGGGAGACCTCGACAAGGAGGAAAGTCGCGTGGGTAGGAGCGGCTACGACGTTGGGGCGGGGTCTACGGGATGCGACGGTGGGATCAACGAGCGACTACGTGATTGTTTTTCTTTGCCAGCCTTTCCCCTCCTATCTTCGGCAAGACCGAAATCACGCGGGAGCTAGACTAGGTTGGCCCGTCGTCCCTCCGGAACGCCAATCGGCCTAGGCCGGTCGGCGCCCCGGTTCGGTGGAAGCGAGCCGTGCATCGTGAAGGTCAAGCAGCAGTTTCGTTTTGCATTTCTTGACAAGTGGATTTATTTTTACATATGTGTTTTTGGATTACAATTGTTTTATGTTGTTATTAATTAGGCGCCGGGGGGGGGGGGGGGGGGGAGGGGGGGGGCTATGGCAATTGCTGCGGTTGCTTGCAATTTCTATTAAACCCCCGAGGAACATCGGCGCACATTGCAAATAGGTGTGTCTGCAGGTGTGCCTGGTCGAAGAGCACCCGGTCTAAAATACGCGCTTAATTCGTCATGTATGGCTAGGTTATTGAGGGCCGCTAGACAGTAGCCGGTTTAGTTTGCTGGTATTGTTGTAAACGATTCCAATTTCATTTTCAATTTCAATTTTGATAGAATGTTACATTATACCACATGTTGATTATGCGGTTGCTTTGTGCTTGTGCAAATTATCACGAAAACTAAGAGGAAGTGCAGCCGCGCAGCCCGGATTCTTCCCAATAATGTTCATATCCATTTTGACATATATTGTAAGAGCAAACGGCAGCTCGAGCAGCGGGTGCACTATGGGACATTTAGAGATCGCCCCCCTCTTCTCGCCTTGCCAACACCAAAACATTATATTGTCGACGTTTTGCACAACCTGCTTCGTATTGTGCCCAAGATCTTTCTCCATACTATTCATACCAATCTGAGTGAGGAGGAAGCAATGGCGTTGTTTTGCTATAACGAGCCGGGGATCAAGCTAGTTATCGGATGTTACGCCGCTCTTCAAAAGGGGGAGGGGACCAAGAACCGCAGTATTAGCGCAGAGAGCTGGCATGGGAGTGTGTGCAATGCCCGAATCGACAATAACGTGAAAACTCTGAAGTTTGCGATGCCTCTTCATGCTGATGGGGAAAAGGAAGAAACGCGCTTTCGTCACGCAATGGAGCTGTGGCCCGGCGTTTTTCTATTTTCAACGACACCGTGGCACGTGGCTGTGAAGATGGGGGCGTGAACTCGGTGGCAACACATGCCGATGAGCTTGACATACTAGGGGAGGACCTAATGACCGAATTCATGGAGGTGGCTCCACATGAGAAGGTGACTATTGTCGACCTACACATATGCCAGTGTCACATGGGCGACCTAGTGCTCAAATGCGGCAACTTGCTCCAATGGTGCAGCCAAGGAGCCGAGGCCATGCATTATCTCACACGTTTCTTTGCGGAGAGTCGTACCAACCGGAGGACAACTGCCAACAACTATGTGGCAGTCCAATTTGATGCAGAGGGTGCACATGAAGAGCGTGCATGCAATGGCCTATCCATAAGCCGCGGAAACCTGATTATTAAGCCAACTTCAAAGGACAGTCACTATGGCGGCGCCCACAGCTCTCACGTCAAGCGCGACACCCATATCGCAGGTAAAGGCGCCATCCAAGCAAAGCACCCAATGCACAAGATGGCTGTCTCCCGTAAGCACAAGATGTAATGCGTATAAGCACAGCAACTAGATGCCGCTGTATGCAAATGAGAGATTATAACCATTTTCTGCTACAATTGTGTCGCCCGCAACGCCATTCTTCTACGACCCCGTGTAGTGCATGCTAGGTAAGGTCCTATTGAACCATGCAAACACAGTTAGTGTGGAGATAACGTACGCAAACGTAGTTACAGTCACAGTCCCGCAAACGGAACAATTAAGGCGACAACCAGCCTACAGGCGTGGTGTCGGGACAACAGAAGTGTTAGAGCTGTAGCCTAGCGACAGCTCTGTACCGAGTCAAACAGTTTATCGGTATGTCCGATCTAGACATGTACTAATCATATCTAGAATAGCTTACAGTAGCTATCTGCAACTAATACGTATGCGGTATTACTTACAACACTCCCCCTGCAGGTAGCTACGGGATGAAGCGTTGCATTGGGTCTTGTCCTCCAATGATCGCACTTCGGTGTCTTGCAAGTGCATGTCTTGGGAGGAGTTTGGTGAGCATGGTAGCGTCGGCAAAGCCTGTGAGTTGGAGGCTGTGGTCCAGGCCCCCCCCCCCAACGTCAGGCGCATGTGAATGGTGCCATGAAGGGAGCGGAGGACCTTGTGCAGAGCGCGCCAATGTGCCTCTATGGGTGAGGCTTGGGCGGAGCCAAGGATGCGCAAGACCGGGGAGACAGCGTGGCGCGTGCAGACGGGGGCGTAGTGGGGGCTGCCCAAGAGACTGGGGTGGACGTCTGGGTCAAAGTCGGGGGTTGCGTGTGTCGGTCGCCCGATGACTATGGGGTCAACGGTGGGGCGACGACGGCCACGGGGGGTGTGGTCGCCACGCTTGGCTGGGGAAGAGTGATGTGCATGGAAGAGTAGAGGTGGGCCACCCGGAAATGGAGAGCGGCCAGCCATTGGGGACGGCGGGGCGTACGAATTCGGGTGGTTACGGGAGGGGGGGACGCCGTGAAAGGGCGCCTCCGGGATGAGAGGTATGGGGTGGTGAGGGGCATATCCAACGGGGGGGTAGGGAGGGTGTGGCGGGAGATGTTTGACTGCGATGTCGTGTAGGGCAGAATCAGCGGGGGGGTATGGGGGGGGTTGCAAGTGTTCACCTACGAGTTTTGGGCGCGAGGGCTCGCGGTGCGCATCGAGGCGGCGCTGTGCGACGGCGGGGTGCGGAAGAGTACTCGCAGCAACAACAGCATCCTCGGCCGACAGCGAGTCGAAACGAGCTGTCAAGTGTGCCACTTGCGCAACGAGCAGGACGAGGGGATCCGGGGGGTGTTCGAGGGGGAGGTCGTGCACGTGGTGGCCCTCCGGAAAGTGTGCGAGGTGAGCGACGTGGCGGCGCTGAGCGACAGGGGGGTGCGGATTAGCACCCGCAGCAGCAACAGCACCCGCGGCCGACTGCAAGTCGAAACGAGCTGTCAAGCGCGCCACTTGTGCAAAGATCAGCGCGAGAGTATCCGGGGGGTGTTCGAGGGGGAGGGTGTGCACGTGGTGGCCGTCCGGAAAGTGTGCGAGGTGAGCATCGTGGCGGCGCTGAGCTACAGGGGGTTGCGATATAGCACCCGCAGCAATGGCGGCCGACCGCGAGTCGAGATACGCGTCAAGGCGCGTCAGTTGCACACGAAGCAGCTCGAGAACACCCTGGGTAGTATGGACAGTGCTCTGCGGAGAGCCTGACTCAGGGGAACCAACAGGTGAAACAGGCGGGGTTTTCTGCGCCATTTCGACAGAGGGCAAAAAAGAAAGAGCTGGAAGAAAAACAGGCAGCGGTAAAAACCGCTAGCCGGACTCGTGCCTAACAGCGGTATGCAAAGAGACGGCCTGATGCCCGCCGACCCCTCGGCGTGTAGCCCCGGGGTGTCTCAGAGCACCTTTTCTGTATCCTCCACCCAGTGTGGGGCACAAGTCGAGGCCAAGGCCAGGACAGGTGGAGCGCTGCGCTGATGGCCTAGTCGATAAGCTAATATGAAAATAAAAAAGGTAAGCTACGGCTAGCGTGCAACCTGTGGATGCGTATTCACCCGACAGTGCACCCCCCCGTTCTCCAGCTTGGACCTGTGTGCACCCTGTCCACACACGACGAGTGCGTCGGTGTGGTTGGCTGGCTATCTCCGGCGGGTGGCTGGCTTAAGGGGGGTGGTGGCGGGTTTTAAAAATCGCAGTTTATACTGGCGATACCGCCGACTACAGGTTGAAAGTACTAGGTGTCTATAGAAACTTGCCTTCTGCGGGAGAGCTGTCGATCGCAGCTCGCCGAACCAGGTTGTCGCGCGTGAGTGACGTGAGGCGGGGGCCCATAACCTATTGAACCATGCAAACACAGTTAGTGTGGAAGATAACGTACGCAAACGTAGTTACAGTCACAGTCCCGCAAACGGAACAGTTAAGGCGACAACCAGCCTACAGGCGTGGTGTCGGGACAACAGAAGTGTTAGAGCTGTAGCCTAGCGACAGCTCTGTACCGAGTCAAACAGTTTATCGGTATGTCCGATCTAGACATGTACTAATCATATCTAGAATAGCTTACAGTAGCTATCTGCAACTAATACGTATGCGGTATTACTTACAACAGGTCCACCCATCTGCGTCTACTACTTCGATTTTTGCGTGCTAATGTGCTACCGCCCAAGTATTTTGCATAATCATATACCAATGTAGGTTGTCGATACCCAGGCAATGTACTCATTCTTTGTGGTGCATGGGTGGGGGGAGGCTCATCGAGAAACATTGCATACCTTTGTCCCTATGCCTTATGCTCACCGTAAAAAATGGGCCCCTACTTGGGCTGTAGTCTCGCTCGTGTCTATATTGCTAGCGCCGCCCCGGATAGCGAACGTTGCGCAATAGTAGTCCCGCAGAAGCCGGTAATCCTTATGCTCCTTTGCAGTTTCAGCAGCCTCAACTCCCGATTTTATTTCCTTATCCGACCGCAGCTTCCTCGCCGTCACTCGTGATTGCCGCTCCATCCAGTGATGGTACGACGAGAACCCGCACTTGGCGCGTGTGAGCTTGGGTGTTGATATATAAGGACGCACCTCGTGGGGAAGTTTTTTCCGCTTTTGCTTGCGGCACACCCGCTCCTCCACAAGTTTTGGCTCAGATGGTTCCTTGCCCTATCGCTCCACCCACTCCAACATCACAAGATTCGATTCCGCGTCCAACTTCTTCCTCTTACGCTTCACATGGTGCCAAAACTGCCACCGGACATAGTGCTCCATTTTGCAGTCCTATAATGGCAGGTGCTGCGACCTACCTATATTGAGCAGCTCGCCAAAAAGGGGGTTCTTTGGGGTGCGTATCGAGTGGTTAGCGTATGGCAATGCTCGGTAGGTGGTGTCCGCGCCAGTTGCCGACAACCGTGTTGTACTGAACTTAATTGTCTCGAACTCGAGCAGTCCCTGTTTACATATCCCTCCGTAGGACTACTAATGGACACATCCGTACGCTAGACTCCGGGGGAGTCTTGGCCCTCCACCTATAGGTGTTCGCTATAGGTGTTCGCCGCTCAGTCGCGATGCGATGCGATGGGTTCATATACACAATATGTTCCTATCGGGTACCGACTTTTGGCGGTACTTGGATAAGGCGTACACCTCCGTTCCGGGAAGCGGCGGTTCTATCCCCCTTCATGCCATTCCGTGTGTACATGGATTAACAGTCCCCCCCCCCCCCCCCCCCCCCCCCCCCCCCCCCCCTCGCTGAACCTTGCGCGTGCAGTTGACCCCAAACGGGACGCAAAGCAACTGAATGTTTTGTTTCTTTACGCGGCGGTTTAATAAGCCAGAAATGTCGGGTGTCGTATTTACGCCGCTGAAGTCACAAATACACTCCGCGGCTGCATGTGTCGTCAAAATCCACCCGACTTTTTCGTCCTCGGCTTGGTATACATCCCCGTCGCCGAAGCACAACCAATGCGTGCGGTCTCCTTCCATGTCCCATATTTCTACTCCTTCGCTCCTACCGGCTCGTAAGACCTCGCCCATAGAGGCACGGCGTAGCTTATCCGAGTAGGGGCCAACAATCACGGAGAGCGTCGAATGCGCGATCGAGCCCATCTCCCCAAGCTTCGTGAACAATGCGTATCTGATCGCAGCTTTGAAGTCTTCTCCATCTATGACCCCCACAGTACGGTCGAGGGTCCTTTATTTGCACAGGGGACAATCCTATGTCTGGTGAATCGGGCCGCGAGGCTGTGCATGAGCTACCATCTGCACATCGTGCATACACTACGCCCGCAATTTTTCGCCATATGTACGGCACATGTACACAGCTCACAAAGTTGCGAGGCGAGGTACCGTACAAACACACCGCCTTCTGAGCTCGACACGAGACCACACTTCATGAAAGAAACATCGGCGCATGGCCTATGTCAACAGCTTTAACATGTCCCACAAGTACATACGTTTATCGCCGCGGCTACACAATGGTCTCCAACGGCGATTGTGACGCCCGATTTCGCACCATCTAAAACTCTACGTGCAAGCTAGAGGGGCTCTTACCGGCTATTCTCAGCTCTATTCGCCGGCAGCTCGCGTAGGTAGGTCAATTGCGGTCCAAGGGTTAGTGCCGTGTCGTCGGTAGGGAAACATGTGTAGATGCCGCCAATATTTAGCGCGCTTTTGTTGGTGTAGTATGAGTGGCATGTTGGTGTGACTCAGCATACAAAAAAATTCGAAAATAAAAGTTTGTCGCTCGATCGCGCGATATTAAAAAGCGGCCAAAATTTATGTAGTGTGTCCGCCGTGCCCACGAGAGGATCACACAAGCCTAGGTGGGCCATATGTGTATGCAGTTGATGAGTCGCGTGGCCCGATGGTTGATCTTGGTGGGACGTGGGGTGGGCTATCGTCGGCGATGTTTATTCACGAAGGTAAGCTCAGACTTTTTTGAATTGTTACACTTTGACCGCCCGGATTAGAGTCGCCCGAATACACTAGGGAGCTCCCGGCGCCCGCCACCGGCTCAACGGCGGCGGGCCCGGAGGGAGGAGCGCTCGCAGGCCCGTCGGCATCCCCTCACCTCATCGTGGTGGGCGCTAGAAACTCCGTAGCCGTGCTAGGCTTGGCACGGTAGGGGACTGACAGGGACGGAAGGCCGATCCACGTGATCCGCAGCTATCGTTAAACCCATGTACGGAAGGCTTTTTTAAACGTAATTTCTGTACGCTCCCGGCGCCAAGATCTCCCGCTCGGGCTGTCCGACATATATTCTTCATAACCAAATACTACTAAGATGCTGACCCATTTGAGGGGCGGGGGGGGGGGGGAGGGGGGCGGCGGGCTGGGCATGTATCTTCAAGAGTTGCAACGACAGCAACCTGCATTTTTAAAACTGCAAGGGGGGCTGCATTAGAGTCGAAAACGGCCCCCGGTTGCAGTGTTGACGGAAATAATATTTTTCAGATCTGAAACATCTATTGCCATGCTGATGACAAATACTTATAGGAAATCGAGTTTGGGGTGAGTTTGGGTCATATATAGCGTCGTACTCGTGCTTATCTTGCATGAACCCAAGCCCAAGAAACCTAACCACCGCTATCACATGTACCATCCACAGAGTATGTAAATCATTATTCTAGAATATATTTCTGAAGTGCTAAAACTTTCTTGTAAAAAATGATGTTTCTATAGTGCTAAAATTACAATTACTCCAATGTCTACACTTCTTGCCTTCGCCCTATTTCCCTTCTCCCTCATCCAGCAAGGCAAACAACTTGTAATGTTATAATACCCAAACTCGCAGCTTTTTTCTTCCAAACAACATGCATATATAATAATGATATACAACAAACATGCATGCGATTATGAAAGCACAATATCAAAACTAGACTTTAGCCCCCATAGGGGGCTGTAGTAGTAGGCATGAAGTAATTGTAGTTGTCTCACAATGCAGCCCCACCTACAACCCCCAAAGTGCAAGATGCATGCTGGACTAATGTTCCCGCATTATGCAATATCCCCCTTGCAGCATGCGAAAATGTTGTGCAACATTAAGTTTCCTAATCTCTATTGCATCCCAACCATGGTGCCAACCAAGGTAAGCGCGGAGACTCGCAGCCACTCAAAACATAGGTGCTCCACGGACGCGCGATCGATGGAAGGAGGGTATGCTAGTTGGTTGCCCGCCATGTACCCGGGTACCATACTGAAGTTTGGCCGGGAAAACTTTTAAGCGCGGCGGCAAGAGCGCCTGCATTTTTTGTGTGGTCGTCTCGCTACCCCCAACTTGCCCTCGAGGTGACAAGGGACCTCGACAAGGAGGAAAGTCGTGACGGGAGGAGCGGTAACGACCTTGGGACGGGGCTTACGAGTTGCGATGACGGGATCGACGAGTGACCACGTGAGGAGTTTTTTTCACTAGCATGTCCCCTCCTATCTCCGGTACAAGCAAGTCCGAAGTCACGCGGAAGCTAGATTAGACTAGTCCGTACGTCGCCCCTCTCGAACGCCGATCGGCCTAGGCCGGTCGACACCCTGGTTCGGTGGAGGCGGGCCGTGCATCGTGAAGGTCGAGCAACCGTTTCATTTATTCGCATTTCTTGACAAGTGGTTTCACTTTTAGTTTTGCATTTTCTTTCTTTTAAAAATATCTATGTTGTTAGTTCTTTAGCGGGGGGACCTTGGCAATTACTGCGGTTGCTTACAGTTTTGAACCTTCGAGGCGACACGCATTATAGATATAGGATTGTCGACATGTCCACCTAGTTTTAGAGTACCCTCCCAATCGTTCTCCTAAATGTCCTCGATGGCAAGGTATTGATGCCCGTTAGATAGCAATCGGTCAAGCTTGCCGATATTGTAATTATAATAATACAATAATTTCAACTTTAATTTCAATAGGGAGTCCCCTAGCTAGGGCGGCTTGACTGATGACAGGCTCAATGATGGGGAACACTCGGCCGCGGCACGATTCCCTTCCCCCTCTACTACACCGGTCGCGCGAGTTACGGGCAGAAAACCCTAAAGTGATCCAAAATACCTGGTTATGACAAAAAACCCCGATGATTCCTCGGTACGGGTACGCGTGCCTCCCTGTAGCATCTGTAGAGCTGAACGAAGCGCTCGCAGCGCGGTGTATCGTTCTTCTCGACCCCCGGCTTGAAGACTTGCGCCTGCCGGTACGTCATGGCGCGGTGGAGCTTATTGGGCACGCGCAGTATGACCGATACGTACCGTAAAATTGAACGCCAATGATGAGCGCGTGATACACCATTTTCAATTCTGACAAAGAAAAGCAGTGGAAAAAGCCACCAATAAAGAATGAAAGAAAAAAAGATGACACCACCGCAGGTTTTTCTACAAGGAGGTACAGGTGCGAGGAAAAAAACCCACAGGCCCAATAAGGCAAGCCCGAGCCAAGAAACAGGACGAAGGCAAAAAAAAAAAAAAAAAAGGACGGCATGCCACAGTATCCGCACTGCCCTCCTGCAGAGCAGCGCAAAGATAGGAAGCACGTGACGGGTACTCGTACCGTGAAGAGCAAAGCAGAAAATGAAGTATGGGTACACACTACACGGCTATACCAAGCGCGTAATGCTGCGCTTGGTCAACCTTTTCAAATTTCATATTATTGGCTGCGTACACGGTACGAGTGCGCCGTCGCCCTTATCCGACTTTCCTACTAATCGGAATGATTCGTCTTACAAGAAAATATTAATAATAAAATTGGAAACCACATTTTGTGGATCCCCTCTCTATAAAGGAACGTGGACAGGAAGGCACGCCACTGTATGGGCACTGCCCTCCTGCAAAGCAGCGCAAAGATAGGAATCCAAGGTACCCGTACCGTGAAGAGTGAAGTAAAGCAGAAAATGAGGTACAGGTACAGGTACAGGTACCAATGAGGTACAGGGCGCGTGATGCTGCCCTTCAACCTTTTCAAATTAAAATTGTTTTACAAGAAAAAAGCAGTAGAGGCCACCAAGCAAAATGAAGAAAAGAGGAAAAAACCTAAGCCCGAGGAACAGGAAGGCATGCCACAGCATCGGCACTGCCCTCCTGAAAAGCGTCGCGGAGATAGGAACCCAGAGTGCCATGAAGAGCAGCAGAAAGACGTTGCATGAATTCACGTCGCAAATCCCCTCAAAAATGCCGAAACGTAACAGAAGTAGATCGACGAACAAAATGTTGCATACGGACATAATTGTTAGAGCGCAAGGAACGAGAGTCAGCGGCACCCATGCTAGGGAAGCGATGAACAACCACCAAAATAGCCAAGCGATCAACCAACTCAGCCGCCATCGGCGCGAGCTGGCCCCATCCTCCATGGCGAAGGGATATTAGTCATGGATCGACCGAACCGAAGGCGTGCCAAGCAAATCAGAAGTGCGGAGGTCCGCATCAAGTTTGCCATGCTGAGCTCCCAATGCAAGGCTCCCATGGATTGGGAGACGAGCACCTATACGAGGAACATTGGTGTTCGTGCGAGCACATGTAACCGTCACATCAACAACAAGATGCGGACCGAGCCATGAAGTCTAACCGAACCACATCCCCATGGTGATCTCGTGAAGCTCCCGACCGAATACGGTGGACCTCCAACCGCAAGTCCCGGCCCTTAGTAGGCCCCGCTTCAAGCATGAGCTCATCAAGCACGTGGACAATACGGTCGTGGAGTTGAATGATATACCAAGAGCACGGGCACCGGGGGATATGGTCCATGAGCATAGCGGTTGTTGAGCGCTCACCCGACATAAAGATGCCCGACACCGTCGACGAAGATCCATACCCGCGAGACTCTGAAGGAGCCTCATTGCACCGAGGGCACTTTCGAACAAGAGAGGCGCGCTCCGCAGTCAAGCCAAGCACCCGGTGGGCTGCCATAGTGCCATCATATAGCAATCGGATGGCACCTTGAAATTGGACTCATGAGAAGCGAAAAAGAGAGCCAAAGTCCCGCGACCCGTACCCAAAATCACCCTCATATAGTCCGGTGGGGAAGGTCTGCAAAACGCCAAGAGGTCAAGGTAGGCCCGGGCACGAAGAATGCGCGAAATGCCCCGTTGAATGTGGCCCCCAAAATCCCACAAGCGAGTGAGAGCATCGGGAGTCGGAAGTTGTAGGCTAGTCATTTGGGTAGCGGGTGCCACCGCATTGTTGACCGTAGATACCGCCAACTCGACATCGGGCCCGGCATAATCGGAAAGGTTCTGGTTCGTCAACACCACAAGATTCGATTCCGAAAACCTTTTCAAATTTCATATTGGCTGTATACACGGTACATGTACGAGTGCGCCCTCTCCTCCATTCGACATTCCTACAAATCGGATTGATTCTTACAAGAAAAGCAGTGGAGGCCACCAAGCAAAAAGAAGACGAAAAGAGGAACAAAACCCAAGCCCGATGAGGAATAGGCCACCAAGCAAAAAATTCCGGAAGGCATGCCACCAAGCAAAAAGAAGCAAAATAAAAGAGGGGAAAAACCAAAGCCCGGGGAATAGGAAGGCATGCCGCCACTACAGTAGCATCAGCACTCCTCCTGAAAAGCATCGCGGAGTTTTTTTAGGTTTTTATAAACCCTAAAGTTTCCTACAAATCTGTCCCAAAGGAGGACAGCGCCGATGCAGTGGCATGCCCCGGGCTTAGGTTTTCTCCTCTTTTCTTCATTTTTTGCTTGCTGGCATCCACTTCTTTCCCTTCACTTGGAAGAACTTATTTTTGTTATTGATCATTTCTTAATTTGCTTACAAGAAGAACCAGATGAGCACGGACAGGGAAAGTGGGAGGGGAAACAAGAGGGCAAGAGTGACAAGAGGATCACGGAATCCAAAGCACAGCAAAAGGAAAGCACTACATTGTGCATAAACCTAGCAGATTAAACTAAGGAAACTCTTAAGCCACGCCGAGAATGCAACACTTGGAGGCGACAAGCGGCGCCTCACGCGCCGCTCGAGGAAGCACGGGGACGCTTGCGGCCCATGGCGCGGGTGAAGAGCGCCGTGGCTGGAGAAGGCATCCCAGCCGAGGAAGAAGCGGCCTCCGTGCCGTCCGCAGCGGCGGACAAACCACGATATTGATCATATTGATCATTTTTGGATAAAGTCTTTTCATATTATCAATGTGGCTCTTAGATGAACTTTGCCACCATCCGCGAAAGATGAGATGTTAACCTGGAGGGAGAATATCCATATCCTGTATATCCCAATACATCTCGTAATAGATTACAAGAAGCACTATATAGGAACGTGGACAGGAAAATAAAGGGAGACGGAAGCAAGAGAGCAAGAGTGACACGAGGGCCGTAATCTGAATGTACGGACAAACAATAATGAGTAAACCCCCATTCTCTGTATGTACTAGCATATCGATTTGAAACAATGATTTGGTATCCCGTACTTTTGACCACTACAAGTGCGGCGATGTGGTCGGATCAAATTATCGCGAGTACGAGTGTTATCGCACGGCTATACACGCTGAAGCGATTTGAGACACGATATTTTAATATTTAAAATATAAAATATATTTTAACACGCAATTTTAGATCCCACGTCGGTGCTCAAATCGTAGGCCACCACCTATCCCGGCCGCCCGTGATACCAAATCGCTATTTCGACCGCATGTATAGCGATTTGAGCAAAGTACGTCGGCGGTACGGGTGTGAGGGCGGGAGCGCGCGCGCGCGCGCGCGCGCGTGTGTGTGTGTGTGTGTGTGTGTGTGTGTGTGTGTGTGTGTGTGTGTGTGTGTGTGTGTGTGTGTGTGTGTGTGTGTGTGTGTGTGAGTGTGTGTGTGTGTGTGTGTGTTTTTGTGTGTGTGTGTGTGTGTGTGTGTGTGTGTGTGTGTGTGTGTGTGTGTGTGTGTGTGTGTGTGTGTGCGTGTGTGTCCACTTATCATCCGCTCGATTGGATTCGGTACTACAAATGTGATATTTTGATTTGTGTGTGTGTGTGTGTGTGTGTGTGTGTGTTTGCTTGTGTGTGTGTGTGTGTGTGTGTGTGTGTGTGTGTGTGTGTGTGTGTGTGTGTGTGTGTGTGTGTGTGTATGTGTGTTGTTGTTGCTTCTGATATTGGTTATGGTCGTTTTGTTGTTGATCATACAGATTCATATTATGTTGTTCATCTTGCACATGACGGTGTGGCGACTTATAATGATGTTGCTTCTGATTATGCGGATGTTGTTGCTTTATCTACCTTATGTTGTTGTTGCTTTTGATGATGATTATGTTGTCGTTCGCCGCTTTTTCTGTTGTTGCAAGTGATCATGATCATGCTTATGTCTTTTGGTCATGTTGATGTTGTTAGTATTTTGCTCCTAATGGCGCCGCATTTGGTGAATTGATTGTCACTAGCTGGTGTTGCTTATCAAGCTTATGCTGATTTTGTTGATGTTGTTGCTGTTAGTATTTTGTTGCTAATGATGCCGCTTTATGTTGATTGTCTGTTGCTAGCCGGTGTCGCTGATCTTGCCAATGCTTATGCGGCTCGTTTCTGTGTAGGATGCTCCCGCTGATTTTGTTGTGCGTGTGGAAGGTGGGGGTTCATCTTGGGCCGTGACACGCCTACATACCATGATCGGACTCACCGTGTATCGAACCCGCGACCTTTCCGTATTAGGAGTGCGCTGTATCGGCTCACCGAAAAAGCATAGTTGACATATGTGGCCACATATCACATATGTAAAAAGCTACGACACGCGCTCCGGATCGCAATGAGACTGCCTCCGCGTTTCCCTCGAACTATCCCGTCTTTGTCGCACACGCATGTCTCCACACTAAAATCTCTATAGCGATAGTGTGCGTGCATAGTTTGACTGCCTGCTTCCGTCCATAACCTCCCTCCGTTGGCCCCGCAAGCCGACCTCCTCACAAAGACCGCCATGTATATAGTATCCGGGCGGGGGATTTTGAGCCCCCGCTCTTGTTGAAACGAATTACCCGATACCGGGGGGTGTTTGAATTATTGGGAGAGACTAGAGATACGTGCAAGGATGAACTTTATCTTTGTCGGCTACCGGCCGTACAAGCGTTGACTGTGCTTATTTTATCTAAGCTTTTTAGTACGTACACGTGCACGACTAGCTGCGTATTTCGAGGACAACTACGATACTACCACCGTCCACCGCGATGGATTGATAAAGGTTTTTTCCTTTGGTGGAGAGCGCCGATGACGGCATGACGAGTCATCTCTCGCGAGTTAACATACATACAAGATGAAAGTCTGAGTAGCCACGAACAACCCCTATAGCGACTCACGGTAGAGAGGATCGTACCACCCTCATTCTTCGCCCACTTAATCCTCAGCCTATTAGATGACCTTCTCCTTGAGGGTGCCGTAACCGATGCAGCAATAGAAGCGCTATGGGTGACAAGTGTTGCACCGGGAGTTGGAGCCCAAGATGGGGCTTTGAAGTGTTGTTCAGCTTCTTCCTTTTCCTTGCATTGCGGCAGTCGGACTTTGTCGGTCTCGGGTGCCGCCCGTGCTATTCTCACCTAGTGTCTTGCCTTTCAAGCGTTTACCACCAACATGTCCTTGCAAGGATGTAGGTTGGCATGGCAAGTCCCCACGACGCCGCCAAGGGAGGGGTAATTTATCGTTGCGTTGACCTCAAGGCCTCATCTTTCTACTCCCAATCCCCGTGACTGCGGGTACCGGTTTAGCCCTCGCGCGCTTGAGTCAAACATAAGTCAAACTTACATAGTACATGATACATCACTCGTTTACGAGGATTTGTTTTTTCGAAAGCATTAGTCCCAAATTTACTACGCTTTTAACCTTATAAAAAGGTGGACTAGATCCGTGCACGGTTTCAGACCCGGTTGTGCGAGGTCTTAGTCCCACACCCCTTATAATTGTGCCACCACTCGCGCCCCACGCGTGGCACGTGTCGGAATTTGGCATTGTAAAATTGTACATGTGAAG
This sequence comes from Tetraselmis chui, assembly GCA_026401115.1. Taxonomy (NCBI): domain Eukaryota; kingdom Viridiplantae; phylum Chlorophyta; class Chlorodendrophyceae; order Chlorodendrales; family Chlorodendraceae; genus Tetraselmis; species Tetraselmis chui. Next base: position 71,191 of record JAPMLY010000245.1, on the reverse strand, counting down.
AATGGGTAATCACGTATCGGCAAGCCCCGCACAAATCGCCGTACGAGGTAGGCCCAACTCGATGGGTGTTGCTTGGCACTGAATATGGCGGAAAATATAAATTACTTGACCGAAAAACAATTTTCGTGTTTTTGAGCAAGCCTTCGCATCGGTCACAGTTATAAAGCATCGAGCATTAACGGCAAAGCATAAAACTTTGATGCATCATCTGATTTATAATTATCCTAACTCTTGGACGTATCGATTGAATAGGACACTAATTCGTGGAGCCATCTATTAAGTTGGTAGATGGCGCCCGCCGCTGGCGCATGGGCGGCGGCCCCGGTAGGGGGTGCGCTTGCAAACCCACCGGAAATCACCCTCACCTCCACTTGGTGGGCGATGGTAACCCTATAGCCGTGCCATGCCTGGCAAAATTAGGGGCTAGGCGGGGTGAAAACCGGCAGTTATGATCGCGTAATCTATACTTATCGGGAAGCCTCGGTACGGAGGGCTTTCAAAAAGTATAGATGTACACCATCGTCAAGATCTCCCGCTCGGTTGGTCCGATATTTCTTTTCAAAACTTATACTCCTCAAACACTCTCATGTCTACGGGGGGGACATGTACTTGATGAGTTGTTTTGCGGCGAAGAGGGTACGGGCGGATCCGAATTGACGGCGGGCGTTGGTTTTGGCGGCGGACAACCGGGAAGCAACGCCAGGACATGGCGTTCGCGAGCAACCAACAAGACATGTGGGACTCGAGTCTCCCTTCAGGAGAAGCGAGAACCAACGCACTGTGCGCAGGCCGAAGGAGGGTAGTAGCCGGAGGTGCGACATGGTTTGGTGGCGGCGGTCCACAGGATCGACCGCGACCGGATAAACCCTGTACGGAGGGTTTTCAATAAATATTCCTTACCCATAGTTTTGTGGAGCGGCGATTCGATCCGCGTCTTCGACAAAGCCCTCCCCTAGTCGGTACCCGGTTGTTCATAGACTGTCTTAAGCAATTTTCCTAGGATTATTGCACCTACACATTGCTCGTACAAGCGGCCCTCTAACAACGAAACCCACCGGGGGAGCGTATGGACGGACACAACGCGATCATACATGTGATGGAAAACAGACGGCGGACCGGAGACATGAGAAAGCTCCGGCACGGAGGCAAAAGCGCCAGCCGGACACCGTATGAGGCTATGGCCTTCTCTTCTTCCTAGCCCCCGAAGGAGGGAAAAAGACTAGACTAGGTGGCGAGCTGCGACGGAAGGAGTAGCGGTATCTTGGACTAGGGTGTGCGTGCATCGAGAAGGGACCATCGACGACGCCAACGGAGGTTTTTTTCGCATGTCTTCCCGACCCAACTCCGGCACGACTGTAGTTGCACACGAGTATAGGTTAGGTAGGCCCGACTCGACAAGCGTAGGCTAACCATCTTGGTTGATCAACTCCCCAGTAGCGGATAGAGCTGGCCTAAGGGTCCGAATCGAAATTGAGAGCATAAAGATCGAGAATCATGATTAATTCAAATTCAAAGATCGAGAATCGTGATTAATTCAATCTTAAAGATTGAGAATCGTGATTAATTCAATCTTAAAGATCGAGAACCGATATATTGTATCAAGAATCGCACCACTAGATCTGATTTTCATTCACGTAAAGATCGATGCACCTGATAATTCAGGCCCTAATTATCGATGCATCTGATAATTCAACCTCTAAAAGATCACTGCATCTGATAAATCGCGGCTCTAAATATCAGTGCATCTGATAAATTGCGGCACAAAATATCAATGCATCTGATATTTCGGACGCTAACGATCACTGCATCTGATAATTCAAACGCTCAAGATCGAAATCTTATAAATCGAAATTAAGTACGAGATTTTAAAAAACTTATGAATAACTGATGTGCATTTGATAGGTCAATCACTGCTTCATTGAAGTAATGCCCAGCTCACAACCCAAGTCATGTTGTCGTGAATGGGAAGGGCACAATGCAATTGCTCGTCAAGGCTGAGACCCGTGTGCACGTTGGAGGCATGACGCACTATTCATAATACGTGAATTACATTCTATCCCCATACAACCCAGCAAAAAAATGTGCTACAAATCCCTCACCCAGCGCAGCACATTCAACGTGGGTTTTACCCTGCCCACTACAGGTTGTCGTGTCTGGGATCATTGGGGTTATAGGAGTAATATGTGGCCGCTCAAAAACAGTTGAGAGAAGGTCTAACAATAAAAGTATATTGACGGGCGAGATAGCTCCCATTCCCATCTCTCGTTGTGGTGCCAAAACGATGCATTGCCATGTTGCTGATAGTCCGGACCATGGTTACGAGTAGCTGGACCATGTGGTGCCAAGGAAGTGTCCCAAAATGGTGCGCTTCCATAGGTATCCCAAAATCGTTCGTTGCCAGACAAGTATCCCAGAAGATGAGCGCTTTCTAGGAACTCAGTTCACGTTGTCTCCTCTGGAGGAGCACTTCACGCAGACAAGCAACACACACACACACACACCGAAGCAAATACAATGCAATGAGAGTAGTGGAAAGATTGTAAGTGCTTGTTACGGAACGAAACAGAAAAGAAGTACTAAGTTACGAAGGCTTGCTGCTAATAGCCTGAACATTGGCAATGCATTTCACAACTTGTGCACCGAGGTGCGTTTTATCACGTTCGACGTCTGTTTTACGGGCCCAAGGGACACACCCAATGAACACAGGCAAAAGAAGCCACTGATTTAGGAATGATATTGAACGGTGTCTTACATAATTCCAACATACCAACACGGCCGCACAAAACAGTGGTAAAGATGCATAATGAATAAAGTTAAAGACAAAACACGCACACACACGCACACACACACACACACACACACACACACACACACACACACACACACACACACACACACACACACACACACACACACACACACACAGGATGTAATGCACACAACTCACGTAACATAACGGGAAAGAATGCATGCAGTGAAGGGTCACACTATATAACGAAGTATTGATCATTACAGGCGAAAAAGGCGCACACGTTCACGACATGCATGGGAGCTAACAACTGGCACGTGATTACCATCTCATCGTTGCTCATTTGGCGGTCTTCAAGATATTCCGTCGTCGTTGGCAAAGCACGTAAACTATTCAACTATTGCGCCACAAGGCCAAGGGCCATCCCTAACACAACACACGGAGAAAAGTCACAGCAAGCACGGTCAGTTGATAATGAAAGGTGCATTCCACACACACGACACGGTTGAGAATATACATTGCAAGTAAGACTTGCGAAGCACACACGCACACACACACACACACACACACACACACACACACACACACACACACACACACACACACACACACACACACACACACACACACACACACACACACACACACACACACACACGCACGCGCGCGCGCGCTCGAATTTGCAGGGTTTCGGCATATATGGGCACGACTACGTAGACGGTAAAGGAGCACAGTGGCACTTGAAATAAAGCTTATGGGACTCACCTCTATACCGTCTTTGACGCAGACTAAAAAATAGTAGTCGCTGCCTTCACTTGCAGCGAAGCTGTCGAGAGTCTCCACGCTTTCCATACCACTACCGACGTCTAATAGTCCTTTGTGTTTGCATTGGCGTAGACAAGCCCTTGCTAAAACGAATGGTGTTGTCTGTTGCACAATGTTGCACTACGCACCTTTACGAGTCGCAGAGCGTCCGACGATGAATGCGAGTTAGCGCAAGCGTCGACGAAGTCTTGTAGCATCGCCTTCGACGCCGCGTCGAGTAGATGCGAGGCCATCCCAACGCAACTTGCAGAAGCCGCGCCCCACTAGAGACTTTCAGCGACGATATCGTCGCGTCCAACTCGTCCAAGTTGATAATGATGCGAGGCGGACATCCATCCACGGTTAGACATCGCGCACCGAAGTGAAAAATTCTACTGATTTATGTGGTTGCCGCGCGCTTTTCAAGTTGACTACAAACGTGTAGTCGCTTGGTAGACTGACGTTTCGTCCCCATATTGTCACTATTTTTAAATCCATACGTAACGTAATATATTCTCATGTATTTCGTGCTATTTCTGGATAGGCTACGAAGAAGGGGAATAACAATAAGCGTTTAATATACTGTGCTTTTCAACACTCTTCAAAAGTACATGTACGGATAGGTGATGGCATAGGTTCATCGCATCCGTCGATCAAAATCTTCGTAACCAATGATCCCTTTCTAGACCGTCATCGGCGCCGATCCACCTCGTCACCACGTTTTATGCAAGCATGGCAACGAGACCATGATCCCTTTTATGACGCATACGAGTTGCTGATTGGTCAATCCATGAACCCCTTTCTCGGCTCGTGATGGCCGTTGATATATCACGGAACCAACGATGGCCATAGATGCATTTTTCTGAGTATAGTACTGATAATGCAATTCTGTTTGAACACCTTCTCCTTATTTTCGTCATTGTCGATGACTTAAAAACATTCGACGTATGTGTGAATTGCAATTTTTCATTCATCTGCTAAATTTTTATATGGTCAGTGTTCGTAGATATAAAGCGAATTACCATTTGATTTAAGCTCGCGCGGGATAGAAGAATGAAACAAAGGTAGAAACGATAAATAAATATTAATATATCCCGGGATAAATATCGGTGCATCTGATAAATCGCGGACTAAAGATCGGTGCATCTGATAAATCGTTGCTATAAAGATTGGTGCATCTGATAAGTCAAGCCTATAAATATCGACGCATCTGATAAGTCAAGCCTATAAATATCGACGCATCTGATAAGTCAAGCCTATAAATATCGACGCATCTCATAAGGCAAGCCTATAAATATCGACGCATCTGATAAGTCAAGCCTATAAATATCGACGCATCTGATAAGTCAGGCCTTTAAATATTGATGCATTTGATAAGTCAAGCCTTAAAGATCGATGCATCCGATAAATGTAGTGCCTAAATATCGATAATTGATTAATTGCAAAAAACGCCGATGCATCGATTACTGATCATTAATCGATCTCTGATTCGGACCCTTAAGCAAGCCGTATCGCGGAGAATATCGACATTTTATATTTCATACATACATGTACGCAAAAAAGATAAATAATATACTGCGCTTTCAGGGGCATCAAAAGTGTGAGATTCGCGACCCACAGCGCCGTCTATGATACAAGCCCCCCTATACATACCGACAGAAGAAGCAAATGGACGTTGACCATCCAATACAATTTCAGAAAATATTTGAATAGATATTCATCCGCAGATTTGTAAAGAATACAAATGGGACCCCATTTCATTTTCATGACAAGGACATTCATGTCTTGCACGCATTGCCAGCATGGCTGGGTACGCATCGCGGCTTCTCAGTATAGATAATGTACGAGACTACAAAAAGAAAACGAAAGGACGCAACTGAGCCTGGCCCGCTACAGCAAGTTGACATTTTAAGGTCTAATACTATCATCAAAGTAGGTAGCGTAGAGTAAATGATTTCAACGACAACACGCAGGATGACGGCGATGACGTCCACCGGACACTGTGAGCGGCGCCATTTGCTCTCGTCGCGCGTCTTGACCAGCGCGAACAATCGAAAATTTCAATTACAGACACCGCGAATGAACTTGAAGTGCGCATATTCTGTAATTAGTTGAGACGTGTGCGTCCAGTCGAACGCCCGACTCTTCGTCGATCGTCGCGCGGCATGTGGTCCCCATCGTGACGTTCATCATGCGAAACCCCTTACATATTTCTTACGAATCATATAGGCGGACATTAGTACCGAATTTGTATATCTTAATAAATGTTAAAGATGTTTTTATCAAAATGTCCTCAGGTGGTTGGATCGCCATCTGTTGTAGTCGCGCGTCTTGACCACCGCGCTCGGTGGACTTGTTGGATTTCTAGACAGCGCTACTGACCTTGCATTGCGCATTTTACCATTTAAAGCGCGTGCGGCCTGTCGAACGCTCGTCTATTCATCGGTCGCCGGCAGCAGGTATTCCCCATCCCGAACTTCAAACTTAGCACCTTCCTACGTGCGAGTCATTGATGAAGCTCTGGCCGAATTTGCTCATTCAAATTGACATGAAAGACTTTTCACTGATATGTCTTGCAGGGAGGTTGGATCGCTCCGCGCCGCCGCTATTCAAGATGGATGGCAGCGGCAGCAACGACAGTCACTCAACACGCGGTGCGAAAAGGCACATACCAGAAGACCATAACGGTAAGCACGATGATTGTTGAATAGCAGTCGATCGATCAATTGCGTTACTCGGCGCGGTTGACGTGGATACTACTGCGATCGGTCGTTGTTAGTTTTTTGAATTTGTCGAGTTACAGTTGCGAGTCGTTAATTCAAATATTTTGAACTGCCATCGCTACAGATGCTTGCTCGCCGACCGGTGTCAATGAAGCCTTCAACCCCATGCGGACCGTCGACCGTATGCCTTTAGCGTATGCTACCGGTGTCGCGCCTACTAGCCGTGTAGACCCGGAGGTTGCCACAAACGGGCAGCCTCAAGAGGGACGACCACCTTCAGCTGTCACAGCGGCTCCGCAGCTCTGCATAGGTGAGCAATTATTGAAGTTGATGGTGACGGAGGGGGTCGCCCTGAATTCGCTTGTAACTGACTTGAGGAAAGAGGTTGTGGACCTTAAACTCGAGCGGGGACGTTTGAAGGCGTCGCTCGCTGGTCAGCGGCACTACTTGAAGGAGGTGCAGGAGTCCCACAAGTAGCGGCTCGCCGCAAGTACAGACGCAGCAAAGGCAGCCAATGACCGGGCTGATCAGCTGGCGGAGACGGTCGAATCCCTCCGCGGACAGCTGGACGCTGCTCAAAGGGCCCTACAATCGTCATCGCGCGTCATTCGGCGGAGGATCAACTACGACAACCCGACCCGCTGGACGTCGGCCACGGACGTCAACAAATTGACGGAGTACTTCACGGAACATTTTGGCCCCGATTGGTTGAATTGTAACAAGGCCATGGGCGAGGGGGGTGGAGAGGAGCCCGCTAAGCCTAGCAAGGCGGCGTACCCTACTTAGGTCCTCGGGGCGTTTTTGCGCAAACACGTTGATAACCTGGACCTGGACGATATGCTAAGGGGGAGGGTCATGCGCAAGATCGAGGAGGGCATCGTTAACATTATTTCTAGCCACTACGACGAGGTTTCTGCCGAAGTGTTAATTCACTCGGACATGAGCACTCGAGGCTACCAAAAGGTCGTGAACCTCCTCAATTGTGTTCAGGAGGACCAACGGTTGGTGAGAGCAAGGCTGCCGTATGGCACAGGCTTCCCTAAGCTTGGCTCCCTAAGACTCATCGGAGGGCGGGTGGGGGGCCTGATGGCAGGCCTTGGCGTAGAAAAAGGAATTTCTAAAGCCGCCATGAGTGACGCGAAAGTTCTATTAACGTCGCGTATTCGCTGGCTAGTTCAAAACGGGCGGGACTTCATTATTCATGGGACCGATAACAACGTGCAAGTTGAGCTTCTCGGGGACGCCTGTGGCATCTTCAAGAAGAACAAAGTGTAGGGGACATCCATGGTCTTGAAGACAATCTACAACAACTCTGGTGGTCATGCGGGCGCCGCTGTGGACGAGATTTTGTATCGGTGCGGAGTCAACATCGTCGAGAACTGTACTATTTTGGGGTTTTTCGTGGGGGACGACAAGTACAAGGAGATCCAAGAGAAGGTACCGCAACTGGCGGGTGTGGTTTCGTGGCTGTTGTCTGAGGAAGGACTAGAGGTAGATGGCGTGAAGTACACGTTTAAAGTGACTTTTGGAGGTAAGCTGGCTTATGTTGTTTCTTAACGTGTGTTTGTTGTCGATTTATCATGTGCATTATCAAATGTATGTTTCGCATTATATGCAAATAATTCATCTTGTTGTTCGATCGTCGTGTAGCTGAGATTAAACTTTCTAAGGAATGCCCGTATAACTTCGTGTTAGTTATGGTGGAAATAATTACATTATGACATTCTCCTGCATGTTTCTAAACTGTCTGAAATTATTTGAATTTGTCTGTTAATAACGTGTGTTTCCTGTCGATTTATGATATGAATTATCAAATCTATGTTTCGCATGATATGTAAATAATTCATCTTGCTGTTCGATCGTCGTGTAGTTGAGATTAAACTTTCTAAGGAATGCCCGTGTCATTTCGTGTTAGTTATGGTGGAAAAAATTACATTATGACGTCTCTTGCATGTTTCTAAATTGTCAATTTATGGTCAGATTGATTTGAATCTAGAGGTTTGCATATCCAATATCATGTGTACGGGACAGTAACTCTAGCGGTTAATGTTACCGTTAATATCGGCGCGTCTCACCTGCATGGCAACCACCTTGCCCGAACAGTTAGACGCAGCCAACGACCAACGACTTCCCCAACGGTCAGTTCTAGCTAGCCCGTGCCTTATAAGCCGTAGCTAGCCACGAGCCTAGGCACTCTCTGCTTTCGCGCTCAGCCAATCTAGGCTTCGCGCGAATGCAGTCTCGACTCTAGTAGTCGAGTAGGGTGTCAGTTTTACCTTTTCGTCCCATGCGCACTCGAGCGTCACGCGACACTTCCCCTCGTTCAGCTACGCAGTTCCCCAATATGCAGCTCGAGCAGTCTACATCCGCCGCAGCGGCCGACCCTCACGCTACCTCACTCGAACAACGCACAGCCGAACAGATTCGTACGGCAGTTTTGGCATCGGAACAACGGAGTACTGAGCAGTTTTTGGCGGCTAACGCTGCCTTACTCGCACAGCTCCAGCAGACGACAGCTACACTTGCTACTACCGATCAATAGCAGTCCATTCCCGCCGACGCAACACCGACGGAGGGTGGTAAGGCGGCCCCCGAGCCACCTATTGACCTGCTCGACGACGAACCCGACCCCTCCGCGGCCGAGTTCGTCGACTTCACCTACTACGGCGAAGTCATCCCGGCCGGCCTCGAACGTCCCCCTCGAGACGTCGAGGAGCCACGTTTGTGGACTCTCACGGACGACACCGCCCGGGCTCTAAGCGACAAACGTACCCAAGCGGCTTACGACGAGTACCTACACATCGGATGCTATGCCTTCTTCGACAGTTGCGCCAACGCGGCAATTGGCGAGGCTTTGGACACGTTGTCGCACGGCCCACCTCTACCTACAGAGCAGGCGGCAGCGATTGCCCTCATCCGAGCGGGTCATCGCACCCACACAGCGACGGAGGAGGCCGCCCGTACTCGATTGGGCTTCCTCCGCCTCACCAAGGGCGGACAAACGAGCACGGATGCGGACCGCGTGTTCGCCGAATTGGCACACGAGCGCTTCTGCCGACCGCGTCCTACCGCGGTCTCCGGCACATTGGACGCGCTACGCCAAGCTTTCATCGACCGCACGCTTGAAGTCAGCTTACACGCGGCCATCAAAGCCGCCGCCGGCGCCGCGTTCGCGAAAATCACGCCGGACAAGCCTACCGGCCCCGACGCTCGAACCCGCAAAGCCGCCGCCGACAAACGCAAGGCCGCTGCGGCAGCGGCAGCCGCAGCACGAGCCGCTCCACCCCCCAAGCCGACCGACTCGGCTAAACCCCCAAGTAAGAAATGATGGTGTGGCCCGCCGCGCCGATTCCTGCTCCCCGACATCTTCCTTCATGCGCCACCGCGTACGTCGAAAATGGCGGGAGTGGGAGCGCATCGGCGCGAGCGGCCAAGTCCTAAGTTGGATCCGCCACGGCGTACGTGTCAAGTTCGCACACGGCCTACGCCCCAAGCCGTTCAACCACGGCATCTCCATGCTAGACGCCACACCCGACCAACTCGAGTTTCTCAACTCGGAACTACCACGCTTCGAGGCTTGCGGCGCGTGGGAGCGCTCTACGGACCCCCGCTACGTCTCCCGGATGTTCTTGGTGCCCAAACCCGGATGCAATCAATGGCGCTTGATTATCGACCTTCGAGAACTCAACCGCTACTGCTCAACATTCAACATGACTTGCGAGACCCTCAAGCACCTCCGCCATCTATCTCGACCGGGGGACTACTTCGTCTCACTCGACCTCGCCGATGGGTACTACACCCTTGGCATCCGGGAGGAAGACCGAGACTACTTCACGGTCAATTACCGCGGCACCCTATGGCGCCTCGCGTGCCTCCCCATGGGGTGGTCGGGCTCCGCCTACTACTTTTGCAAACTCACGCAAGTGTTTACGAACCACCTACGCCGCCCACCACCTCCTACGCCCGCATCTACTCCGGCCGGCCTACGCCGCCCGTCCAAGCGCTTCCTCCGGAACGCGCGATGGCGAGGAACCCGACTACTCCCCTACATGGACGACTTCCTCTTCTTGGCGGACTCCTACGACGAGGCACTCTTACTTCGGCAGCGCGTCCAAGCCCTGCTCGACAGCCTCGGCTTACAACGCAACCCCAAGAAAGGTGTGTGGACGCCAACGCAAGTCGGCGACCATTTGGGCCTCACGGTGGATTTACAACGCGGCGAGTTTCGCGCCCCACTCACAAAACTGCGACACCTCGCACAACTCGCTTCGTCCTTACTCGGACGAGCGGCGTCCAACGCACGATGGCTACCCACACGCCAACTCGCAGCCTTCGCGGGGAAAGCGCAATTTCTCTACCTCGCCATCGCACCCGCCCGCTTCTTTTTGCGCGAGCTCCACAACGTCTTGGCTACCCGTACCGGTTGGGGAGGACGCGTGCGCCTCACCCACCAACTCCGACGCGACCTCGAGTGGTGGCGCACGGTACCCTCCCAACACAACGGCCGGTCGATCTACAAGCCCATCGAGACCGCCTATTTGCACGCCGACTCGAGCGACTACGGATGGGGGGCCGTCCTCAACGAGGACGCCAATTACCAAGCCCGCGGGTTTTGGAGCGCCCCCGACCGCCTCCAACACATTACGTGGAAAGAGCTTCGAGCGGTCCGGCACGCGGTCGAATCCTTTCTCCCGCAACTCCGAGGACGACAGGTCCTCCTCCACGAGGACAACACTGCCGTGGTCGCCGTCCTAACCAAGCTAACCTCCCGGTCGCCCGTCATGATGACCGAGCTACGGCGTTTGTGGTTCCTACTCGACACCAACGACATCCACATCCGCCCACGCTACATCCGGTCGGCCGCCAACGTCTGGGCCGACACGCTCAGCCGCGAGATGGACTCCGAGGACTGGCAGCTCAACCCACGACTCTTCCACCACCTTCAGACCCGGTGGGGCCCGCATACGATCGACCGTTTCGCTTCTATGCTCAACACCCAGTTGCCACGCTTCAACGCCCGCTGGCGCGACCCCCTGTGCGAGGACATCGACTGCCTACACCTCCCCGACGCGGCGTGGAAACGCGAGAACAACTACTGCAACCCCCCTTGGTCTGCCCTACCGGCGCTGGCCGCCAAACTCGAACAAGCTCAAGCCGCGGCGACTGTCATCGCCCCCTACTGGCGAAACAAAACGTGGTACCACGCGTTCGCCCGCTTGGCAACCGAGACCGTGCACTTCCCAGCGTCCCGCGACCTGTTCTTTCCAGGCAGGCTGGGCAAGCGCGAAGGGGTCGGGCCTCCCGCGTGGAGCATCGTGGCCTTTCGGCTAACACCCCCTCTTGGCTCTACACTCGACGCGGTGCGATTGGCCGGGCGATACGCCCGGACCGATTAAATGCGCATGTACAGGAAATCCTTCCTCTGCGTACAGGACCGCCGCGCTACGGATTACGCCGTGAAGCAGCACAGTCGCCCTGGTCAACCGAACTAGCTGAAACTTTTCAAGACCTCCTAGGATCAGACGAGCTCGGGGTTACGGCGGTTGCCCTACTCAGCAACTCGCTAGCGCCCTCTACGTACTCGAGCTACCAGAGCGCCATCAGACAGTTTTTTATTTTTTGTGCAGAGGAAAACATTGCCCCACTACAGGCCACACCCGCCACGATGGTCCGCTACACGGCCTGGCTGGCCCTACTCGGAACGGTCGCTGCAAGCTCACTGCAGCCTTATTTCTCCGCCGTTAACAAATTCTTCCGTGACCACCGGCGCCAACCTATCGCCGTGGGCGAACTGTTGGCGGACGCCCGCCGTGGCCTCGAAATGCTACAACACCGCCTGATTCCCACCACCGCTCGCCTCCCGCTACCCGCACAAGTCGCCCTGGACATCCTGCACGCCGCCAACACCCTACACGGTACTTTCGCGTGGACCCCTGCTTCCTTGCCTCAGATGCAACGCTTCAGGGCCTGTTTGGCGGTTTGCGTCAATTACATATTTTTCTGCCGCGCCGAAACCGGCGCCCGCTGCCAGACCGGTGACCTGGTTGTCGACGGGCCCTCTCAACAAATCTGCCTATTCGTACGAAAATCTAAGGGGGACCAGCGCCGCGACGCCGGCGATAAACCAGTCATCGCTATCCCTGTAGCCGCTAACCCCGTCCTGGCAGCCCTGATCGACTACTACACGGAGCACCGCGCGGCATTCTGCCGCAAATTCTACAACGCGACACCCCCGCTCGCCTTTTGGAGCCTCTCACCTTCGGAACCTTCTACCGATTGGGGCGCCGCGTCCACCGTCTCCGCTTGGCTCGCCCTCGCCCTCCGCACGGCCGGCTCATCCGCGCCCACCGGTTTCAAGTGGACGTCGCACAGCCTACGGAAAGGCGCGGCGTCCGCTGCCAGCTGCATCGGCGCGCCCCTCCCCGTAATAAAATTTATGGGTGGCTGGGCCAAGAACAGCTCTGTGACCGAAGGCAAATATATTGACCCAACCATGACCCCAACACCTGCTGCTTGGCGGTTCTTCGGCTGGCTCACTCCGTCCCCCCCGCAACACTAATTCTGGCTGTGCAAGCCTTTGGCTTTAGGTTACTGGCAAAACGTGCCCTAGGGTAAATGGTCAGATTGATTTGAATCTAGAGGTTTGCATATCCAATATCATGTGTACGGGACAGTAACTCTAGCGGTTACTGTTACCGTTAATATCGGCGCGTCTCACCTGCAGGGCAACCACCTTGCCCGAACAGTTAGACGCAGCCAACGACCAACGACTTCCCCAACGGTCAGCTCTAGCTAGCCCGTGCCTTATAAGCCGTAGCTAGCCACGAGCCTAGGCACTCTCTGCTTTCGCGCTCAGCCAATCTAGGCTTCGCGCGAACCCACCCACCCATCCCTATAATCCTGCGCTAATCGGCCCCCAGACCCTGTCTGTGGGTGTCTTTTGGCCAAATCGTAAGCAAGCTGACATCTTTGGCAAAACGTGCCCTAGGGTAAATTTGAATTTGTCTGTTAACGTGTGTTTGCTGTCGATTTATGAAGTTCTTGAACAATATCATAGGGCTTAATGGATGCTCTAACAGCTTTCCATGCATCTATTGTAAGATAATGAAGGCTCTTCTGGATTTAAAATCTTCCGAGCGCTATGAGACTGTGGGGTCAGAGACGGTGGACCACATGGAACCAAGAACGCTGGCAGAGCAAATTCAGCTAGCTCACACCCCCTTCGAGCAGAGCACCGACCAGCAGAAATTGAAATTGAAATTGAAATTGTTTACAACATGTGCCGGCAAACTGGACCGACTGCTGTCTCTCGGGCCTCTCTACCAAGCCATTCAGGACTTATAAGCGAGTTTAGCCCGGGTCTCTTCGACCAGGTACACCTATCGACACACCTAGCTTCACTGTGTGTCGACGTTCCTCGGGAGTTAAAAAACTGTAAGCAACCGCAGTAATTGCCACAGTCCCCCCGCCTAAGCAGTAACAGCGTAATAATTTTGTAATCAAGAAAAAACAGATCTAAAAATAAATCCACTTGTCGAGAAATGCAAAACTAAACTGCTGCTCGACCTTCACGATGCTCGGCCCGCTCCCACCGAACCGGGGTGCCGACCGGCCGAGGCCGGTCGGCGTTCGGAAGGGACGACGGGCCAGCCTAATCTAGCTCCCGCGTGACTTCGGTCTTGCCGAAGATAGGAGGGGAAAGGCTGGCAAAAAACCCCTCCTCGCGCGGTCGCTCGTCGATCCCGCCGCCCCATCCCGTAAGCCCCGCCAAGGTCGCCGCCGCATCCGCCGACGCGACGGTCCTCCTTGTCGAGGTCCCCCGTCACCTCCAGGGCAGGTGGGGGGGACCGAGACACATAGACATAGAAAAAATGGGCGCTCCTGCCTCCGCACCTGAATTTTCCCCGCTCATTTCCCCGGTTTTTTCGCTGTCTGGTACCCGGGTACCTGTCAGGTAGTCCGGCCTGCGTCCGTACCCTCCCCCCCTCTGATGCGCGTCCACCTAGCAGACTTTGTTGAAACAGGGGCCTCCGCGCTCATCCGCCCCCCCCCGCAAGGGTCTCGTCTATCCGGTAGTGGGTATCGAGGAGGGGGGGGGGGGTCAGGTCGCCGTAGCCGGATCCGTCGGGCCGCGGGTGCACGGAAATTAGTCAAAACCCTCCGTGCCGGGTTTTCCGGCGGCGCCGACCCGGAGGGTCGTCGTCGCCAGATCTTGTCGCTCCGTCCTTCGCGGCAAGTCCTCCTTGCCGCCCAAGTCTACTCCTCCCCCCTCGGGAGATGTATCCTGTCGGCGTGGCGGCTCGCTAGTGAGCGCCCTACCCTGGTGCTGCTCCCCAACTAGCTCGACGCCGGGTACGGACATTATTTTAATTTTCCAAAAAAGCCCTCCGTACAGGGCTTTCCGGCGGCGGCTGATCCTGAGGATCTCCGCCGCCTCACATAGCCGCTCCTCCGCCTGCGACCGGCCACCGGCCTGTTCCAGGTCTTGCTTCCCCCCCTGAGAAGTGTCGACCGGCACATGGCTGGTCGGCGGCTAGCGAGCGCCCTTTCCTGGCGCTACTTCCCGGCTGGCCACCACCAGCTCCAACACCCACCCCCCACCGCGGATCCGGCCGTACCCTCCTCGCAATCAAACGCTTCTGAAGTACAGGTCCCACCCCCTCGAGGTAGACTGTCCTTAGTAGTATCTGTACGCGAAAAAACATATCGGACGGGCCGAGCGGGAGATCTTGGCGCCGGTATCGCACAGAAATTATTTTATTCAAAAGCCCTATGTACAGGGCTTTCCCGACAGCTGCTGATCCCGCGGATCGAGCTGTCGGCCCTCTTAGCCCCCTACCGTGCCAGGCCTGGCACGGCTACGGGGTTTCCAGCGCCCACCACGGGGAGGTGAGGGGATGCCGACGGGCCTGCGAGCGCACCCCCCTCCGGGGCCGCCGCCGCTGCGCCGCCGGCGGGCGCCACCAGCAGACTACTAGCGCCTCCGGATGTGCTGATGGTAAGGGCTGCGCATCATACGTCTGTCCGGGATGCAGCAAGTCCATAGGACATGACCACAAAGAGCTCAACAGGCTGCCCCTACTACCACGCAAGGCCAAACCCGGGCCTGACGACTACGGCGTCGCGGCGAGAACTAAGGTCAACCAACAGCATTTCGGCACCATATTAAGGCCCATGCTTGACCTGCCGATCATGCACTACGTGTTCGACATTTTACACTGCAGGTTGCGCATCGTTCCTCAGCTTTTTAAGTGGACGGTGACTCAAAACATTGATGCTGAGCAGTTGGATGAGGTGAGACATGTCGTTAGTCGGTTACATTTCGTTCATGTTTTTATATCAATACCTTTATCGAGCTTTATCTAATTATGATAAGTAGTCTTATTGACGACATAATTTGTCTTTGTACAGGTAGTGCTTTGGGTTCAGGACGAGATGAAAATCAAGCTTAACGCTAGGATTCAGCCTGGCCAACGGCGCGCAGGGTCCAAGGGCGGATCGTCTTTGTCAGCGGAGTCATGGCCATGGGAGATGTGCTCGACCCTGATGGACTTCCACGAGGAGCTCATGAACCAAGTGTTCGAGGACCAAGGCAGTGCGTTGTGCCAATGGTCGAAGCACATGTGGCGCACGTTCTCCTATTGGATTCACTTGATTGGGAGTGGCTGCGAGGACGATCAGCCGTCGCGGGACGCCCATGCAGCGGAGGTGAAGAAGTATGCCGAGATGTTTATGTCAGCCTACTTGATGCGATGCGGCCATGAACACGTGACAGTGTACATGCACATCATGCAGTGCCACTGTCACGAGCTGATTGAGATGCATGGCTCCTTGGACAAGTTTTGCAGCCAAGGTGTTGAGGCGATCCACCAAAAGACGCGCCACGTCGCGCTGAAACGCAGTGACAGGCATGAGGAGAACTTGGCAGAGCAAGTCATGTGCAAAGTGCTGACCTATCAAGATCTCGTTGCTGAAAAGGGTCACCCTCAGAACTATAGGGCGCCCCGTGAGCTCAGAGATGGTCGTAGCAAGGCATGTGCTGCAAGGAATGCAGCCATGATTCAGGGGTGTAAGGACTACTTAGACAACCTACCGGCATACCACGAAGAAAGCCTTCGCCGAGGTCTTATCGCGGAGAAAGCGTTGCTGACTAAAGACGACCACTCCTCACCAGACACCCAGTGGAATGACCATGACCGCGGCTCACCTGATTCAGACAGTGATGAAGAGGCCCCAGACTTGTTGGGGTGACCTAGCTTTGCACCATAGCTGTGTGCATTACCTTGCCAAACTTTGAGAGTATTAACATGGCGATTGTAATATGCTGCAAATGATGAGCGCTAATCATTTCAATATGTGGCGGTTAGCCTCTGAAAGCTAAACGCTAGCACAAATGTGTTCTAGTCTGTCTAGTTCTGTTGTTGCAAGATGGCAAAAAGATGTTATCGAGAGGCAATGGTGAAAGATGTTTCACTGCTGTACTTAGACAGTATATGTTGTAAGTGAACAAAGGAATTGTTAAAAGGTGCTGTCACCTCCCTCTACTGCACTGGGCTTAAATAGGTTTTAGCCCAGACTAATTACGCCTGCAAGCTACGCTTACGTGTCAGGCGTTTGGGCTGTCTAACCGACGTCATCCGCCTCGAGACGCGGCCTGCCTAGCATTGGGTTTCACGACGCGGTTCCTTCTGTATCGAAGAGCTCGCTCTGGCGCGTCATCTGGCTGGTTAGATTAATTATGCATATCTGTACGTACCGGGAGGTACTGGTCGTACCGTAGCATCAACACCATTACAATATTGCAGTAGCGACGTACCCACGAGTATACGTCCGTCCTGTGGAAAAGCACGATTTGGTATCCGTAACGAGTACATGTACAATGTCCTGCAATGTACTGTTCCAGGACAATACTCGTCACACTCGTACCCTCCCCCTCTTGACAAATCAATGAGGCCGCCGCGAGGCAGACCTCCGTGGTTCTTGGCTCCTTTACTGAAGCAGTTACTGGGACTCAGGAATGCGCGCTGGGTGAACGTGCATGAAGTCAGTGTACGCCTGAGTCTTGGCAAATTTGTGCCATTGGGGCGTCTCCAAGAATTCTTGTAACGCAATTGTTCGATGCACCTCGTTCAACCGGTGCCAGACAGGTGAAATGTCGTCATCACTGAAGTGCGTCATGAAGAGCAGATATTTGCCTCGTCGCCCAGGTAGTGACTTGATGCACACAGCAGAGATGTGCGAGACGTCAAACTCCTCGTCGTCTCCTTCAGGTACAGTCACCGGGACAGCTGGTCGTAGCGGAGCGGTAGAGCAGGGTCGTAAGTTGTTAACATGGAACACGGGATGTAAGCGTACTGTCGCTGGAAGTTTCAATCTGTAACTGTGTTTCCCAATCTGCTCCTCCACCGGAAAAGGGCCGAGCTGTCTGTCTCTGAGTTTCCGATTCGGTTGTCCTCGCAGAAATAGACTTGCTGTGACGACTGACACCTTGCCTCCCTTAGCGAATAGTGGCGCTGTAGACGGTTCTGTGCGCGCTTGCATTTCGTCCTTGTGTAGCTGTAACACAAAGCGTACCAGAGTGTGTACTTCCTGTAACAATCTCACCCGTTATGTTGCGTCTTGCGAAATTGGAATTGATGGTCGCATGTTGAAGAGCAGGTCAGGAGGCTCCTCAGGAGAAAAACCAAAGTTAGCCTCGAACGGTGTGTGCTCAATTCCGAGTGCACGCGAAGCGTTGTACGCAAGCTCCACTTGCGGTAGAAGTGTCGACCAATCAGAGCCATCATAGCAACAGAAGCAACGAAGAAGCTGCTGAAACGTGCTGTTCACTCGCTCTGTCAACCCGTCTGTTTCTGGGTGTCGACTGGAAGACATGTTCAGACGCGTTCCAAGGCGTCTCCATAGTGTCTGCCAGAAAGCGCTGACAAATTTCGGGTCGCGGTCGCTGATCAGCACACGGGGAAGTCCGTGTAAACGGTAGACTCCCTGTAAAAACAAAGTGGCAGTTTCTTCGGCAGTAATCGACTCTGTACATGGCAGAAAATGGGCCATTCGAGTTAGATGGTCTACTACAATCAGCACACTGTTAAAGCCGTTGCTTTCATGCAAGTGTGTCAGGTAGTCAAGACCAACTGTGTGCCACGGTCTGGGTGGAACAGGTAATGGGTAAAGAGTCGCAGCCATCTGCGGTCGAATCTTTGCTCGTCGACACACGACGCAGCGTTCACAAAAATCTTTCACGTCTTGGCGGATTCGTTTCCACCAGAATCTGTCGAGTGCTTTAGCAAGAGTGCTAGCAACTCCTCTGTGACCAGCTGACAAACTTTCGTGCAGCTCTCTGATCAATCTCAGTTGGAGCTCAGAGTTCTGTGGAATACAGAGGCGATTGAGGCGCCAAAAGTGTCCGTCTCTGGCTTCTATCCGGCTGTCTCTTGTCCACTCACCATCGTCCCCATAAAACGAATCTTGTGAGAACCCCTCGCGAATGAGATCAGCGAACTCAGGGCTCATCTGCAGCGCGTCAACAGTAAGTGAATTTAACTGTGCGTCTTCAAACAACAGCTGGGACTTCCGTCGTAATTCTTGGTCTGACGGAACCTCGCCATCCCAAAACAAGGGAACTGTGGCTTGAGGTACGAAGTCTGGACGCCGGCTTAACGGGTCAGCTTCGTTCAGGGCTCCTTTGCGATATGCAAGCGTCATCGAGCCCACAAACGGTTGCAAATCCCGCAGGTATCTTGCTTGCCGCTTGTTCAGCCTGTTGTTCGGTTGCCTGAGCAGATGTTGCAGTGTGTCGTGGTCTGTTACGACAAGGAACTTAGAAAAGCCTTCAAGATAACACCTCCAGTGCTTGACAGCCTCGCATACGGCCAAAGCTTCTAAGTCGTACGCAGAGTAAGTGTTACCACGCTCAGCTGGATTCAGCTTGCGCGCCCAGTAAGAGACTGGTTGAAGACCGCCTCCTTGGTCTTGCAACAGGACTGCTGTAATCCCCACTGTCGAAGCATCTGTAGCCACGGTGAACGTCGCGTCCGAGCCGACCTCCGGAAGGACCAGGCATGGCCGGAAATGAACTTGAGAGTCTCGAAGGCTTCCAAACAGGCAGGCGTCAGCGTAACCTTCTGTGGCTGGGACTTCCGCAGTAAGTCCGTCAATGGAGCCGTAAGGTCGCTAAAGTGGTGTATAAATCTGGCATAGAAGTTGCAGAACTGTACGAAACTGCGAACCTCCTTCTGCGTCTTGGGCACTGGCCAGTCTGTAACGGCCTCGACTTTCTTTGTGGAAACCAAAATTTTACCGGCTGACACAGTGTAACCCAGGTATTCCATCTGTTGTAATCCGAAGAAGCATTTCTTAAGGCGTAATTTTAGCCCTTCCTCCTTGAATCGCTGCAGCACTAGACGTAGGTGCTCCATGTGCTCCTCCAGTGTTCGACTGAAAATGCAGACGTCATCCAGGTAGACTGTCACGAACTTATGTAAAAAGTCGCGAAGAATGTCGTTCATCATCCTTTGAAATGTAGCTAGTGCGTTGCACAGCCCAAACGGCATGGCGACCCATTCCATCAAACCATCAGGGGTCTGAAAAGCCGTCTTGTGAACGTCCTGGTCACGCACTCGAACCTGCCAGAATCCCGAAGCGAGGTCGAGGTGTGTGTAAAAATTCGCGTCCTTAAGTTCGTCCAGAGTATCATCCACACGCGGTAGCGGGTAAGCATCTTTACGCGTAACCTCGTTAAGGCCACGGTAGTCAATGCACAGACGTAGTGAGCCATCAGCTTTCCGCACAAAAAGAATTGGCGAGCCGAACTCACTGTAGCTGGGACGGACCAGACTAGCTTCCACTGCGTCTTTGAGCTGTCGATTAAGCTCAGCACGCTCTGCGGGTAACAATCTGTTCAGACGTTGACGTCGCATCGGGCCAACTGTTTCAATGGGATGGTCCCATTGTCGGCTTACAGGTGGAGAGTCGACTGGTTGCAGTAACTCCGGGAAGTCATCGAAGAGTAACGACCGGAAGTGGTCACGTTGTTCTGCAGTTAGCTCCTCTCCAGTGTGAAAGTCTGTCGGTTGTTTAGCGGCTGACGTGAGTTCAATGAAGTAAAATTCAGCATGACGTCCCCTGCTGCGGCGCGTCTTGCGCATGAGCTTCTGAACTTTCGTAGACGACAGGAGTAGACACTCAGGGCGTCGTTCCTCGACGGTAGTCTCCACAGCTGTGCCGTCCATTAGTGTAAAAATTCTGGTTGTACCAAACTGTAAAGAGGCATGTTCGTCATCAAGCCATGGTAAACCCATGATTAAATCAGCTGTGCGTAAATCACGCAAGACGTAGAAAGTCCGGTGAAATTCGTGTCGAGCCAGCTCAAAAGTGACGTCACAAACTGTCGTAGAAGTCACTCGCTGTCCGCTAGCGAGTCGAACTGGAGTTTTACTTGCAGACTTCCGAGTCTGTAAAGCAAAGCGTCGTACAAAGTCTTATGACACAAAATCAAGCGTCGCAGCGCAGTCCACTAATCCAGAAATTTGGTGTCCGCCATCAGGAGTTTTCACAGTCAGCTCAGTTCGAATTAACGGGCGAGCTTCCGTGAGGTCAGTCAGTAGAGCTGTAGCTGGCGAAGAAAATTGTCGCAGCGTAGCGATGGAAGGTTCCTCGTTGTCTGGAGGTACATGTACCGAGTCGGGTTGATAAGGTGCTGTAGGTTCTGGTGTGTCGTTAAACGCACAATCTGCGTCGACTAACCACAGCTGTACATGCCAAGGGGCTGGAGCAACCACCTCCTGTTGCACTGGGTTCTCCAGTGACTGACGAGTAAAAAGTTGAGTTCTCGCTGGGAATTCCTGGTAGAGTTTCCAGTGCTTAGTCACTTGAGTAAATTTCGCCCACTTCGGTAATACAAATACAGCCATCGTAGATATCGGAGATGTTCGACGACAATCCTCGAAATGCTGCGCAGTCTGCTCAGCTAACTCCAAGGGTGGGTTGATGAACACCCGTTCTCCTGACAAATCTCTGTCTAGAATCGAGTCACTCGGCGAACACTGAGGTAGGTCACTGTGCGAGTTTAGACCTTCATCATCTGCACATCCCTCCAATATGAAGTTGAATCGTGCATGCAGAGGGTCAAAGACTGAGTCAACCAGTTTCCAATCAACTGAACGTATGGTTACAGTTTTACGACTCTGTCTCTGCTTAGTCTGACGACGACGACCTGCTACTAGCGTTACAGGTGTCGCGACTGTAGTCGATGGAGATGCCGAAGGTGTTTCGACGGCCTCTGTCGCTAACAGTGTCTCAGAATGAACAGTAGATGTAGCCGGCTGCTCCAGTTCATTTGTAGAACAGCCTTGCCACCATCATTGCTTCTTAGGTTCCATCGGTGCCTTGCCCTTGAACTCCGGACATTGGAACAGACGGTGTCCCTTCTTGTGGCACTTGAAGCAGATACCCTCGTCCATGTGTCGCTTACGCTCCTCAGCAGTCATCGCATTTGCGAGTGTGTTAAAATCTTCGCGACCAGATGTCTGACCACGTCCACCATTGTTGCCACCACGACCACCATTGTTGCCACCACCACGTCCACGTCCGCGGCCACGATTACGGCCACCTTTATTTCGTTTCCAGACATTAGCGGCTTCCTCGAGAGGGTCATCAAAGTTGCGCTTGCTTGAAGGCTGGGCAGATGGTCCAGCAGCAGACCTCGCATTGCTGAGTTCCGGCGAGTCTGTCACGACGTCATTCAAAAAGTTTTGCAGCTCCACCAGCGTAGTCTGGTATCCCTTCTGAGCTCGGTGAGACTTAGCCAGATTCTTGAGCGAAGTGTTCGCTAGGCCATTAATGAAGCGTACACAATGTACATCAGCTGTCAGGTGTTGACGAGACCGACGTAAGTAGTCGTTGTACTGTTTAGTGAAGACCGCGTAACTCATCACGCTGCTCTGCGTAAAGTTTAGCAAAGCGTTGATTGCGTCGTCCTTGATGTTCGGAAGAAACATTGACTTGCGTAACTCCGTAACAAGTTCGTCGTACGTAGATGGAATTGGGGGCTGATCTTTCCGGTTCAACCACCACCCACCCAGGTGTCCAATAAACTGTGAAGTAACCCAAAACACTGCATCGTACGAGTCAGCCGTAATCCCAAGCATAACAAAACGCTGAGGCTGTGCTTCGAGCCAATCCTCTAGTACATGAGGTACCTGACCAGTCTGGTACGGTGAAGTAATTGCAGCCTTACGCTGAGTCTCCGTGAGGGTCACAGATAGTCCAGCCAAGTTGCGGGTAGGCATTGGCATTCCCACTCGTAAATCCGTCGGTCCCTCACCAGTCAGTCGATTAATGTATCCACGAATCAGCAGCCAGACGGAACCAGAGTCGACCGTTGTAAACCGGCAGTACATGTGGAACTGTCTCGGGATAGACGCGTCATCAAACAGGACTGGATTGTGTTGACGTATTGCTCGGAAAAAGAGTTCCCACTGAGTCACGTAACCAAAGTGAAGTAACTCACTCTTATGTTTCTCGGCACGAAGTAATCCTTTCTGTGCGGGCGTAAGTGTCAGACCGTCGATGTTGATGGTTTCCGGGACGACGTAAGTGCCATCCGGATTAACTGTCGACTGTGCTAAAACAGCCTGCTCGACCTGAGCAGGTGTTCGTAAGTTGTTTGTAGCAAACATGACATGAATAGACGCCGAGTACACGTAGACAAGCTGTCGTCCTTGAGGTAGCGTAACAACCACAGGTTCACCACTCAACAACGTCAAATCATCCGGTGTCAAAACAAGA
This sequence comes from Tetraselmis chui, assembly GCA_026401115.1. Taxonomy (NCBI): domain Eukaryota; kingdom Viridiplantae; phylum Chlorophyta; class Chlorodendrophyceae; order Chlorodendrales; family Chlorodendraceae; genus Tetraselmis; species Tetraselmis chui. The sequence continues at coordinate 48,130 of JAPMLY010000245.1, read as the reverse complement.
CCGGTCTCCTCGTGTAACTCGCGAATAGCAGCGCCAACATGCTCTTCGTTAGGTAAGACAGAGCCAGCCGGGAACCAAGTTTTACCATAACGAGGCTCACGCTGAAACACTAACTTCAAGTCCGACGGTTTAGTTCCTCCAACGTGAATTACCAACACCACGTTATGTCCAGCTCCTAGAGAAGCCATCTTAACTCAATCAAACAACGTCGAGCAGATCAACGAGTAACGAAAGCGTGCGTCCACCAAAGAGCTCCGGAACCAGTGTGGCGGTTAGCCTATGAAAGCTAAACGCTAGCACAAATCTGTTCTAGTCTGTCTAGTTCTGTTGTTGCAAGATGGCAAAATGATGTTATCGAGAGGCAATGGTGAAAGATGTTTCACTGCTGTACTTAGACAGTATATGTTGTAAGTGAACAAAGGAATTGTTAAAAGGTTCTGTCACCTCCCTCTACTGCACTGGGCTTAAATAGGTTTTAGCCCAGACTAATTACGCCTGCAAGCTACGCTTACGTGTCAGGCGTTTGGGCTGTCTAACCGACGTCATCCGCCTCGAGACGCGGCCTGCCTAGCATTGGGTTTCACGACGCGGTTCCTTCTGTATCGAAGAGCTCGCTCTGGCGCGTCATCTGGCTAGTTAGATTAATTATGCATATCTGTACGTACCGGGAGGTACTGGTCGTACCGTAGCATCAGCACCATTACAATATTGCAGTAGCGACGTACCCACGAGTATACGTCCGTCCTGTGGAAAAGCACGATTTGGTATCCGTAACGAGTACCTCTACAATGTCCTGCAATGTATTGTTGCAGGACTGTACTCGTCACAAATAGGTGTCATTACCGACTCTGTAAATCACACACTTCAATTTAATTTACAACAGCCCTACTGTTTTGTCAATGCTACAAATGCAATTGCTTGTTGCATGTGCGGTTAAACCCTTACATCAGACAGTGCAATGCGATAGTAACCGGACAAGTGATGATGCTGTGTTTATGTTACAGCTTTACACTTTAAGCATGTGTGCTCGAGAGTCGCGACCTCATACCCTTGCATTAAAATCGCGCGATGCTTGTCATGTGAATGATGATGATGCGTGTCATCTACAAACATGGAGTGAGCCGATGCGGGATGTGTGTACAAGCGCTCAATGCCCCGGATGCATCGGCGGTCATTGCACAAAAATATTGAAGTAGTGTGTGATCGAAATATTAATACATGTTAAATGTTGCTAATGACGCCATAACATGTTCACTTGGTAAGGTCATCTATAACCAGTTTTACTAATCTAGCGCCGCGAGTTTTCAAGTCCTCTAGTCGCCGAGCCTTGTTTTGCGCCATACGATTTGGATCATGTCTATAACGTTTAAGTACCGCCTTAATACGTTCTACCTCCGCTCCTCGCCCTAGAGCGTGCAGCATCCGTGCCCCTGCTGACATTGCCGAGGGAGGCTTATTGCGCCGCTGCGCATGCACCCTCGATGCTGTACGCACTCCAGCAATGGGCATCCCTCCATTTTCTGCCGGGGCGACATGCTGCACGGTACCTGCCCCAACATGCGGCGCGCCCACGAGACATGACCCGCCTCCGTCTACATGCATTTGCTCCTTCCCCGCCCTGCCCCCCAGTGCCTATGCTGCAGGTTATGACCCCACCGGTCCAACCACTATGTCATCCTCTTCCTTTAACTCACCTTGAGAATCGCAGGAGGAGATGACTGCATCCTCAACCGGCGGCTCCGTTGCGTAGCCCCCCCCCCACCCTCCAAGGCAAAGACGTAGCACCCACATCCTGCCCGGTCCCCACGCGAGGCGCCTCATGAGAGGCGTTGCCTCTTGCCCCTAGCATGCGCGCAAGGGCTCGCTCCTCGCGCGCAGCAGCATCCCGGGCGCCGTGGATGCCTATATATCACAACATATAAAAACTGTGATGTATTGATATCCAAAATGTAATAAAACAACATTATAGAATAAACAATATCACAATCATAAACCACATGCAACAGCAACTATCTTTCTTATAAATAAAGGGTATCATGGGACCGACACGCTCAGCTAAAACTTATGATGGCCAAAACTGTAGTTACAACATTATACAAGCAGGAATATAAATCGCAAAACACAAGTAGCAGCAACAGGTCGGTTCCCTAAAGGTAAAGGGAACCGACGTGTTCTGTTGTAAGTCAGCTTCGGGTGCTCTCGCTTGTAGCCGGCGCGCTCTGGCACGAACTGCAACTCGGGAATTACCCAGGATGCAACTGCCCTCCTTATTGGCTTCCGGGAAAAACGCTGTATCTCCTCGTGGAGTACAAGGTTCTTCAACAATTGTTTCACGCATGCCTGCATGGAATTGACTCGAACTTCAATGAGCTTTGAAAGGCACCAATTCAGCACAATGGTGACAACATATTCCGCACGATGCATCACGCCAACTAGCCGCTAGCGGTTGTATGACGGTCGGGGTGTTAGGACGGGGGGTACCTCTTACCTCCCAGTTCGAGTACGGTGGAAGAAGCGCCCACCGACCACCATAGAACCACGTCTCCTCCGAGGGCATTGGCTGGTTATTCGCCGCGTAGACCAGCGGGGCGTTCTCGACCGCCATTATGGTGGCGGTCGAGAAAATCGCCGAAAACATGTAATCCGTCGAACCAGACCGGACGTATGCTGTCTCGTGCAGCTCCAACGTCACAAGCGGGAGCATCATCGATATAGCCCCCCTCTTATCCTTCGGGCATTCCTCAGGGTAAGGCAAGAACCTGCGATTATCAGCACAGAGACGCTATGTCGGCTCATGTTCGCTTGAGGCATATGTTGCAATCAAAGCGCGGGAACTATCCTACCAAAACAATGAGCGGGAAAACTTACACGATGTTCATGAACCCCCGTTTCTTCCCGTATGAAAGGTCATGGAAGCTCGCAAGCTTTCCGACTTCCCTGTAAGCCCAACAACAACGATGAGATGCGTAGTTCTTGTAGAGGTAGGCAGAGAGTAACGAAAAAATATACAAATAGCCACAAGTCATATATTGCTGGAGCGAATAAGGGTCAGCGCGCAGGTCAAGATCGAAGGAGGAGACCCATACGGGCAAGCGAGAAAATAAGCGGATCGATGTAAAAATTATGTCGTCAGTAACACCACTTATATTAGGGACCTCACCTCATCAAATTGAATTGCCAGCTCCTCACCCGTGTCTTGACTTCCCCGCCAAACTTTGTTGTCTTCTTGTTATTCCACTCACTCGGCCCGTATGACATGTTCCATGGTTCGCGCTCCGCTGCCTCGTCGGGGTCGTCGTTGAAAGCGTCTACGTACTCTACAAAGTCCTCCGCCAACTTCTCGCTCGCCCAATCTATTGTCACACAACATCGAGCTTGAGGCTCAGCCTTAGCCACGGATTTTCTCATGGTCTTCCGTAAGGCTATCCACTGGGGTGGATGGGGCGCCGCCATGGCGACCAAGCAGCGCTGCCGAGATGCAACGGCGAAAAATCCAACGAATACTAGGAGCGGCGGAGGCGCGGCCTTTTTGATTTTCGAGGCTCCGCGGGTGGGGCACAGATCAATAACATATGAGATGGTCACATGACTTCATTGGATTCTGTGCGGTTTATTAATGATGTACATCGTATCATGTCCACGTATGCAGTGAAAAATAATGTGAGAGACGCACGTGACAAGGAGGTCCTAAACCCGTACCACGCTCTTAACACCTAAAAAGGTACATGCCGCGGAGGCTGGTCAAAATGGCGGTGGGTGCGCGGTATATAGAAAAAATATCAAAATTATTTATGGGTGGGTTTTATACGGTATTGTTACTGCCATTGGAGATGCTGGAATTAGTGGTTACATTGCGTACATCCTAAGCATCGAAGAGACCTACAATGGGTATGATAACATTGGGTGGCCGGAGACAACAACCGTAAACTCGGTATTGTAAACATTTTCAGAATTAATGGACAGTCAATTCGCGGGCGCATCGATTCAATGGGGCACTCATGCGTGGATGCATTGATTGTATTGGGCACTAATTTATGAACGCATCGATTAAGTAGGGCGGCAGTGAATTAAGGATGGATTTTTGCGGGTAGTGCAAGGCGAACGTGTTGAAATTAGATTTTTTACAACAAGTACCGATTAATCGCGGCTGGTATGTCAAGGCGTACGCAATACGGCCATCTAGGACTTAAGGTTAGTGTTTTACGCATAGGCGTCTCCTAATCCATCCCTCTCCGTCAGTCGTAACAACATAATATAGATCATACATGGACATACATTGTCTATCGCTACGATAAAATACAAGAAATACTATGTCGCCATCTCCACGATGCACGGCATGCTCCCGCCGCTCGAGGGTGCTTGCCATAATGTGTTGGTCGAGTCGGGCGTGCCCAACCTATGCTCTTGTGCGCCTCCGGTCGTGACTGGGCTAGGGGGGGAAGGAAACCCCCATCGCTCAGGTCATCGTAGGCCCCGACTCGATCCACACACACCCTTGTCCGAGACAATAGGCGCCCGCCGGCTGCGCAGCGGTGGCGGCCCCGGAGGGGGGTGCGCTCGCATGCCCGTAGGCATCCCCTCACCTCCCCGTGGTGGGCGTTGGAAACCTCGCAGCCGTACCAAGCTTGGTACCGTAGGGGGCTGAGAGGGCTGCCACGGCAGGGGGCGGAGAGGGCCGACAGTGCGATCCGCGCGATCCAAAGCTATCGGGAAAGGCCTTGTACAAAGGGCTTCTTGAAACCATATCGTGTAAGCTACCGGCGCCAAGATCTCCCGCTCGGGGCGTCCGATATGTGTTTTTCAGACTAGATACTACTGAGATACCGTCCCATTTGTGGGGGGGTGGGACCTTTATTTGCAGGAGTGTGTAGTGGAGAGGGGGTACGGACGGATCGTCAGCGTTGGGTTGAGGGTGTTGGAACTTGCGGCGGAAAGCTGGGGAGCAACGCTAAATTACGGCGCTCGCTCGACGTCGACCAACATGTTGACGTCGAGCCGGCCGAAAGGAAGAAGCACGACAACAACAACGAGGAGGACTGGGTTTGAATAGTATCCCCACCCCCGCGGCCTTTTTGGATCCGGCCATTGCGACCGTGCACTACCCCACCGCTAACCACTATCGCCAGACACACCTAATATTAGAGAGTGAGAACCCGGAAAAGCGCGGAGGCTCGCACTCGAAACAAGGGTGGTCGATTGACGCGCAAACGGTGGATGGAGGGTACGATCGCTAGCTGATTTTCTAGACATGTACCCGGGTACCAAAAAGAAAAATCCAGGGAAATGGCCGGGAAAACTTTTCAGCGCGGCGGCACGAACGCTAGCTTTTTCTGTCTCGCTATCTCCCCCCCCCCCCCCCCCCCCCCCCCCCCACACACACACACATGCCCTCGAGGTGACGGGGACCTCGACCAAGAGAAAAGTCGCGACGGAAGGAGCGGCTACGACCTTGGGGCGGGGCTTACGGGATGGGACGGAAGGACTGACGATCAGCCGCGTGAAAAGGGGTTATCGCTAGCCTTTCGCCTCCTTTCTCCTGCAAGACCGAAGTCACGCGGGAGCTAGATTAGGTCGGGCCGTCGCCCCTCTCGAACGCGGATCGGCCTAGGCCGGTCGGCACCCCGGTTCGGGGGGAGCGGGCCGTGTATCGTAAAGGTCGATCAGCAGTCTCATTTGCATTCCTTGACAAGTGGATTTATTAGTAGATCCATTTAATGATGCATGAAAGTTGCTGATTGGTCGATCCACAAACCTCTTACCGTCTCATGCTGCCCGTTGATATGTTAAGGAATCTACAGTAGCCATATATGCATTCTATTCTGAGTATGGTAGTGATAATAAAATTCTGCTTGAACGCCTTTTCCGTATTTCCGTCACTGTCGACTACATAAAACTATTTGATTTACATGTAAACCGTCAATTTTCACTCCGCTCCTAGAATTCACATATGTTTGATGTAGATATGAAAATAATTACTATTCGATTAAAGCTACTCGCGCAGGATGAAATAATGAATCAACGGTAGAAACGATATTACAATATCGATGCATATAAAACATCGTGGCTAAAATCTCGGTGCATTTGACAAGTCGAGGACAAACGATCGGTGCATATGATACATCGCGGCCTACAAATCGAAGCATCAGATAAATCGCGGTCTACATATCGGAGCATTTGAGAAATTGCGACACTAAAGATTTGCGGTGCATATGATAACTCAAGCCTTTAGATATTGACACATTTGATAAGTCAAACTTTTGAATATCCATGCATCTTATAAGCCGAGCCTTAAAAATCGATGTATTTGATGAATGCAGTGCCTGAATATCAATAAAAAGCGGACGGCAAAAAACGCCGATGCATCGATTACAGCTCATTGATTGATCATGGATTCGGAGCCTTATCAGGCATGACAACAAAGCGCCTGCCGTAAGCGCTCTCCACGATATCGACAATCAATCCATGGTAAAATGTGTGTGTGTGTGTGTGTGTGTGTGTGTGTGTGTGTGTGTGTGTGTGTGTGTGTGTGTGTGTGTGTGTGTGTGTGTGTGTGTGTGTGTGTGTGTGTGTGTGTGTGTGTGTGTGTGTGTGTGTGTATGTGTTTGTGTGTGTGTGTGTATGTGTGTGTGTGTGTGTGTGTGCGTGTTTTGTGTGTGTGTGTGTGTATGTGTGCGTGTTTGTTTTTGTGTGTGTGTGTGTGTGTGTGTGTGTGTATGTTTGTGTGTTTGTGTATGTGTGTGGTGGGTAAACGCGCGTGAATGTGCGCCATTACGTGCGTAAGCCTGCGTGCATGTGTGTGTGTGTGTGTGTGTGTGTGTGTGTGTGTGTGTGTGTGTGTGTGCGAGCTTGCGTGCGTGCGTGTGTGCGTGCTCGCGCACGTGTGTATGTGTGTGGGTGAGGGTGTGCGTGTGCGTGTGTGTGGGTGTGTGTGCGTGTGCGTGCGTGGGTGTGTAATGTGTGCGTGTGTGTGTGTGTGCGCTCTCGCGCGCGCGCGCGCGCGTGTGTGTGTGTGTGTGTCTGTGTACATATGTGTGTGTATGTGTGGTTGTGTGTGCGTGCGCGCGAGGGTGCGTGCGTGTGTGTGTGGGGGGGGGGGGGGTGTGGGTGTGTGTGTGTGTGTGTGTGTGTGTGTGTGTGTGTGTGTGTGTGTGTGTGTGTGTGTGTGTGTGTGTGTGTGTGCATGTGCGTGTGTCCACTTACCATGTGTGCTGATTTCCCGCATGCTAGCGAGACGTTGGTATTGTTTGTTATATGAAGCATAAAAATGTGTACTTATGCAATAGATAATTACAAACGTCACCGCTTGTTTACCTACGTTAAGATATGTCACTACACCGTACTTACAAAGAAACGGCGCAAAGCTTGGGAATCCGCTTATTCTAATTACGTTGTATTGCAAAAAGGGGTGACTTTGCTGCAAGACACTAGACTAATAGCAATAGTTCGATTTGTTTTCCCGTTTTTTCTTCAGAATGTTCTCCGCTATTGTAGTTCTAATTCGCTATTTTTAGTAAGAAACCCATGCGCCCACGGGCGGCGCAGCAGCGGCGGCCCCGGAGGGGGTGCGCTCGGAGGTCCATCGGCAGCATCCTTTACCTCCTCGGGTGGGCGCTTGTAACCTTGTAATTGTGCCATGCCTAGCACGGTAGGGGGCTAGACGAGGTAGTTGCAGTTGTTATCCGTGTGATTATCAGTTGTTAGGAACCCATGTATTGAGGATTTAAAAAGTCGTAGTATCCGTACTCCAGCACTAATAAGATCTCTCGCTCGGCCAGTCCGATATATGTTTTCGCAACTAATACTCTCATACCCTGTCCCGATAAGGAGGCGGGGGCGGTGCATGAGAAATGTTTTCGGCGAGAAGGGTACGGACGGAGCAGCGGTATGACGCGGGTGTTCGAGCTAGCGGTGGACAGTTGAGAAGCAACGCTAGGGAAGGGCGCTCGGCCGACGTCAATCAGCGCTCCTAGTGAAATTGAAATTGAAACAACATGTACCGCATACGGCGGTTTACAACTCGTACCGTATGCGCCGGCTGCTGTCTCTGGGCCCTCCCAGCAATGCCATTCAGAAAACTTATAAGTCAGGGCTAGACCGTTAACCGCTTAATCCAACCTCTCCAAAGGGGTGCTGTGGGTTTTTACCCCCCCCCCCCGGGGGAGGATGCGATGCGTGGTGGTGGCGGCGTGCAGTTAGGGGCGTGCGTGGGTGCAGTGTGTGGACGCGCGGCGAGTGGTTGTGGGGGATTTGATGCGGTATATGAGTAGTAGATTATACAGCCATTGGACAGTGTGCGCGTAAAGTTGTGCAAGGATGCGTAATGTGTCGAGTCGTGCTTTCGAGATTAGTTTGTCAAAAGGGTCAATGCGGAGGGTGAGAAGAGAGGTGAGACTAGTGATGGTTGATGCCCGTGCGGCTCATGACGATGTGAAGGATGTCGACTTCGGTACTTCACCAATGCTGGAGGATGGCATTGGCGCGGGGGTGTATTTGGCGCGAGTCAATTGAACTGTGTGGGAGAGGTTGTGGTCCGTGCAGTACTTCCACTCACCTATCTGAATCTGTTTAATCGAGGACTATGGGCGGCGACCGTTTTTGTGGCCGACGTATCGAGGTTCGAGGAGTCGGATAAAGTCGGGTTCGTGCGCTAGGGGCCGCAGCGCCGGGGGGGGGGGGGGGGGGGGGGGGTGGGGGGGGGGGATGTCGGTGGGGAGGATGACATGGCATGGGGTTAGGGAGTCGGGCGAGAGGCGGCCCATGAGGGAGAGGAGGAGTTGTAGCGCGTTGTTGTGGCGGTCATGTCTTAGGCCAGACATGGTGGGGCAGTTACCAGCCATGTGGCCGTTGCTGGTAAATTGGCCACACATGGGGCAACGCAGGATGGAGTTTTGGGTGAGGAGGCGGGTGTTGTGTACGCCCCACATGAATTCTTGCTTGTGAGTGAATTGGATGTTGGTGAGTGTTGTGTGTTTTTTGTGGAATGTGAAGTCGGCTCCGTCCTCCGCGGCGTTGGCGAGGAGGGCATTGTGTTTGGTTATTTGTGAGAGGAGTGTGTGTGTGTGTGTGTGTGTGTGTGTGTGTGTGTGTGTGTGGTGTTGTATGTGTGTGCGTCTGTTTTAAGATTGGTGTATCTGTAGGTTATGGGGTCCCCTAGGGTTTGTGGTATGAGCGTGTATGGCCAAGTCCACTGGCCTATCGACACGTCTCAACATGTGGTGTATGTTGTGTCGGGTGGGTGTCCATCCGCAGCATGGTTAGCGGGTGTGACTGCGAGGTCGTTGCCTAATGAGTGGTTGTGTGCTTTGATTTTGCCGAGGTGTGTGCGGATGCCTGACTCGCAGCGGATTTTGAGGGCGTGTGTGGTGGAGAGGAGCGTGTCACGCTGAATGTTGTGTCGGTAGGCGGATGGGCAGTTCATGTAGCCTTGTATTAGGCGGAGGGAGCACGCACTGTCTGTAAGGAGGTGTGTATGGCCGAGTTGGAGGGCTATGTTTATGCCCGCAAGCTCCGCGCGATTAATGGTGTGGGAGGGAGGGGTGGAGTTCACCATAATTTTAATGCGTGTGTCCGAGGCGGGGTGTGTGGCAGCCGCCCTAAAGGGGGGAGGGGCTTTCCTTCTCGGAGCCGTATTTGTAAACGACGTCCTACCAATTCCAAGCAAGTTCTCCTTTAGTGGGGGAGTATGTTAGTGTCGTGCGTTCCGGAAGGGGGTAAGTGATGGGGTGAGTAGGGTTAGGGGGGAGATGGCAGATGTCTGCGGAGTGTGGGGAGTAGGTGTCGAGGAGGTGCGGGGGTGAGATGGTGATGGTGGGGTTGGGGAGGTGTGTGTTGTAGATTGATTCGAGTGTGTTGTGCAGGGCTGTCATGGCTGTGTGCGAGGGTAGGGCGGAAAGTGCGAGGGGGTTGGCAGTGAGATAGATGTCGGCCATCCGGTGTGTGCCGAATGGGGTGGGGGTGGGGTTGCCTGTGTGTTGGTCGGGGGGTAGGAAGGTGTTTGCGTCGTTGGGAAGGGTGTAGAGGTGGTGGGTGTATGGAGAGTTGATATATTTGGAATGTCGGTAAGGTGTGTGTTCCCATTGGGAGAGTATGAGGATGGTAGCGTTGGGTGAATGTGAGGCTGCGGAGTGGGCGCTAGTGATAGCATGTTCCATGGCGCGGCGCACGCATTCGTGGTCGTATTCCGGGTTGGCGATATTAGTGCCGTGCCAGGTGTTTGGTGCGTTGAGCGCTCCTAATGTCGAGTAGACCCATTCAGGGGGTGGTCCTCGACGCCACCAACGAAAAGGACAACCGCGGCGAGAGGAGCGGCACGGTCTACATACGCTATGATTATATCGGCTGCCGCGGGAAAAAATCGGTACGGAGGGTTTGGTCAAAACGTTCGTACCCGGCATCCTTGAGATCGGCGCCCCGATCTTACTTTCCAACCCAGCCTCTCCTCATGTCGGTACCCACCATCGACAAAAGTGCTTTAGGCGGTGTACTAGTGTTATCGCGAAAGCACGCCGCCCGTATGGGCGCCCCTTGGAGAGATAAAACCACAAGGGGAGGGTACTGGCGGTATTGTACGGATCAGCCGGCGCCGCAAACAACCGGCAGCCGACCGGGACATGACAAAAGCGACGGGATGAGCGACAGTCGCCAACCAGTTGTGGCTATGGTTTTCTTCCTCTTGCCTTGAAGGGAAGGAGAAGCTTATGCTAGGACGAGGGCTGCGGCGGGAGGAGCGGCTATTAACTTGGAAGAGGGCGTGCGTGGATGTAGTCGGGGCCTTCAACGACATGAGCGAAGGGGTTCTCCGCGCTTGCTTTCTCCTCTAGCTCCGGGACGACCGACCACATATGAGCCTAGGTCAGGCATGCCCAACTCGACAAGCACGTGCTGACCAACTAGGATGATCATCGCCATCGAGCGGCGGGAGTGGGTCGCGCATCGTGGAGATAGCGTCATAGTCTTCTTCATATTTTTTTCGTAGCGATAGACTATGTATGTCCCTATATGATTTAAATTGTGATGTTATTGCCGACGGAGAGGGATGGACAAAGAGACCCCCCGGCGTAAGACCCTAACCCCGAGTTTTTATGATGGCATGATAGGTACGCCCTAAGACAATAACAGCCGACTTATATTGGTGCTTGTAAAACTTTCTCATTTCTAATTTCTAGAAAGAAACCCATACCATTTCTCTTTCCACAATATACATTTATAGTGCCTTGGGAGAATGGGTGGTTTACGTACAACTATTTCGGTTCGTAGAGCGCAAGCAAAGGGCATTTTCAACGCGTCCACAGTAGTTGGTAAAAAAGAAAATCCCACATTAAATGTTATATGATGCCCCGTTCTTCCCACGAGACTTACTTTTGATATAAAATATAAATTTGGTGGAATGTGTCGAAAATGGCGGCGATTGTACCACATGCATCCATCGCACCAAGAGCTCTCGCCAGTTCCGCGTCGATAAGAGGGTAGGAGGGCTATACATGCGTTATGATCTGACACGAGGCGCTAACATCATGTTCAAATGATAGAGGTGGTGTGGGAGACGGTCGGGTGTGAGTTGTTAACCGTGCGAGGTGTTTCCTGCGACGTCGGGGTCCGCATGGATCGCTGTCCGCTTTCACCAAGCCTTTTTCTCGGCACTCCCAACCCTCCCCAATCATTCACGTCTAAAAAAACTCCGATTTGTCTTAGCATATGCGATGAGGATCATGCAAATGAGGATAACTTTGTGCGCAGCGAGTCGGGCAGACATCTCGACTTCGGCAGCGCAATTTGAATACATTTTGCTATTTTAACAAGCTAGACTGCATTGCTTTCGTGTCCTACCGCGCCAGCGCGCCCTACCCGCCGCCCCCCCGCCTCTCTCATACCACTCACACTCGGAAAATATAGACCTCCGCCGACTTTTGGTATTTTGCGATCATAGTTACACAAATTATTCGTTCCTGCTCTTGATGATGTTAGGTAGTATGAAATCGGCAGCGCAAAGCTTGAACCACCCAACGTAGCAGCCCCCCTGCTCTCCGCCGCCAATACCTTTAAAGAACTTGTAGCTAATGACTATGACTACTGCGAAGCTATTGCTGAAGTTGCTTTCGTGTCCTACCGCGCCAGCGCGCCCTACCCGCCGCCCCCCTGCCTCTCTCATACCACTCACACTCGGAAAATATAGACCTCCGCCGACTTTTGGTATTTTGCGATCATAGTTACATAAATTATTCGTTCCTGCTCTTGATGATGTTAGGTAGTATGAAATCGGCAGCGCAAAGCTTGAACCACCCAACGTAGCAGCCCCCCTGCTCTCCGCCGCCAATACCTTTAAAGCACTTGTAGCTAATGACTATGACTACTGCGAAGCTATTGCTGAAGTTTCGCGAGCTTTCGTCGTTGCGACTTGAGCATTCATTCGTTACCGGGAGAGCGAAATGAGGACTCCATAAAGACCGCCTCGACTTTAGGGCTGTCGCTACCCGCCGCCGTCGCGCCTTGCCCTTTCAACCCCGGCCCTTCTCCAACGACACGTATAGAACATAAACCCCCTTGGCTACCGAGAACTAACATTGGTGAGACTGAAGTGGAGTTTGAGCTGACTTTGGTCGTTGTAGGTCGGACGTACGCACAACAATCAAAGTGGTCGACTCTTAGTGCGGTTCACGCGACTTAAAGCACATCCCTGATATATCACGCGAAATATATGAATTTGTGCTAAATTGAAATTTCCGTCCGTACCACACGTTTTGTGGTACACCTACGGTACCACCCATTCTCCCAAGGCACTAGTCTTATCGGAGCATCCCGTTGGCAACCCGGTGCGCCGCCAAGTACCGCCTCAAAAGTCAGTATCCTTGGTGTAATTGTTCGTCACTATTTATGTATCGCTATGCACGGGCCGGCTCTTCGGCGCTTTGTGTTAAGCTTCGCGGGTACATCTGACGCGCGCGGTCGCGCGCGAGAACGTGGATGCTACAGATGAGCATGGGACCAAGACTCCCCATGTACGGGCATACAATCCTATAACAACTAAAGGGCTCATCGGCTTGTACAAGCTTCAAACAGAAGTTGGGTGTCACATATTGAAACATTATGTTACGAGTAAGGTACATCTGATTCCACTAAAGTAAAATTGATTG
>JAPMLY010000245.1:0-30000 GCA_026401115.1 Tetraselmis chui | reverse complement strand
CCCCTTATGACGCCCCGCTCTCTCCGATTAGTCAGCGACGGGCGGAAATTGCCACCACTCAATAGCTTGCACGTGTTGCGACTCGATAATCATGACGGGAATCAAACAGTCATGGGCCAGTCGAAGAGGGAGCCGCAGGAAATTGATGGCAGGCTTCCTATCCCGAGGACGCCGAGAAGGTCGGAGTGTTCGTCGGGCAGCTTGCAGGGTGTCTTTAGAGCTTCGCACATGTCGAGCGAGTCGATGTCTTCCTGGCTCATGGGGATGCAGCCGTCGTGGAAGTGCTCAACTGGGTCAAGGAGGGAAACTCCGGGGGAGGAGGACCAGCGCGCGACGTCATCAGCGACGCTCTGAGCGAGGTTGATAGTGTCCACGAGGGGCTGTACAAACTGGTCGTAGCCGTAAGTAGTGTAGGCTGTGAAGTCGTCGAGTGGCTCCACGTTAACATTGTCAAAACACTGCCGGGTCTGCTGATGAACATCGTGGTAGACCTGCTGCGCTTGGCAGTTTGCCTCGTACCACGTTTGCTGAGGAGTGTACACGCCCTTGGCACTCGTGCCACTACTTGAGCGAGATATGGTCGCAGGGCTGTGACGCACTTCGGTAGCGACATTCTTCGTAAGGTTGCCCGATGAAGAAAGGGCCATCACTCCCGGGCCAAGTCGCGCCATCGGTGTCGAATCACCGTCCGAATCACCCTGCGTGGGGTGCTGATGGGTGGCGGTACCAATGGTTGACGTGTCGAGGGCAACACGTAACGCGATTTTTTTATAGTTTGGCTTGGGGTCGGTTGTTTTTGGGGCGGCTGATGTGGTTTTACTCGGCGCGGTGGTCTCAACCGCCCTCGTCGCCACCTTCCGTTTCTTCGGGCCCGCCACTTTCATCTGTAGTGTAGCCAGCGCTTTGATCGTCTCGAACATTTCTGGCGTGTACCAAGGGAAGTTCGCCACCTGCTCGTGCGACTTGTCTCTGTACGAGTCGATCGCTTTATTGAGTCTGTTTTTTATCGCTTCCGTTGACGGCGACTTTCCGTCGGGTCGTATCCGTCGGATCGCTTGGAATACGTGCTGATACAGTGATCCGACCTTCCCGACGCCGCTGCAGTGACGCTTGAACATGGATGGGAATGTTTGGAGTACGGGCAGCCACTGCTCACGAGTCCAGACCCCGCTGCAGTCGGTGTCAATGCCGGGCCCCAACTGACGAGACGACAGCACAAAACAGGTCAGGATCGCTATTTTGAAATTTAACGGTACGGGCTACCCAATCTGTGTTTTTACTGCCCCGGCTACACCAGTTAAAAATCGAATATAATGGCGGAGACACTGGCGATGCCGGAGGAATGTGGTCAGTAAAGGTACTGGCAAGCAGCATCGGCGCGGTTAAATGTCGCGCCATGCACGGGGCGGTGCAGTACCAGTACGGTTGTTGTGTACATGCTGTGCGTGTTACAGTAACAGCGAGTGAGGGAACCCACCGTGTTTCTGAACTTGTCGCGGATCTGTTTGTGGCCTTTGCTGCCTTCTTTGAATCCTTGCCCTGGGAATGCTTCCCGCATGTGCGCGGCTAGGTCGCCCCAGCATGAAGAGTTGCTCAACGGCAGCTTGTGCCCCTCCAGATCAGTCATCATCCAATTGTACCGGGTCGTGTTCAGGAGCCTGTTCGCGTTATTGGGGCGGGTACAACAGTACGCTACACATATCAGCTATTTGAAAAAGTAACATCGGGATGTCGGGCGCAAGCACGTGTGCGGTGAGGAAACAGCGATATCATGGGTTGCAAACTGATTGCGGAAGCTGAAAAGGCGAAAGTGCGTATAGTAACGACGATGAGCAGCAGGGCACGAAATCAAACGATGTCTGAAACGAGAAGCGAGAAATAAAGGGATGGCAACGGCGGGGACGCGGGGCGCCGTACCCTCGCAGTGTGTCCAGCATTTCTTGGGTCCATTCAAGATCTCCGCTACGTCTCGGGCGACGGGTCATACTCGTTACGGGTCGTAGGCTGTGTTATTGGGGGCGATGATATGCGACGACACGCCGACACCTGCTTGGATTTGAATTCGACAATATACGTTAAAACCCAAACCATTCCCTCCTCGCCGTGCAGCCGTCCATTCGTCTAGTTTACATCACCCGTCATTGTATTGCCCTGGGGCGGGGCGAGTAGCGGGCAATTAATTGAAAGATAAATGCAGCGCGACGTGTCGGCCCATTACCATCACCGCCGCGTTAACAAAACACTAAACAAATATCGTTAAGTACCGAGCCCTTTATGTGGATGGGATATTGAGACAGCGGAGATATACTTGAATAAAAAGAGCAAGCAAGACGAGCGACGTCACTTTCGCTACCAATACTGAGTAGTAATAAATGCAGCAAATGATATAGCCGTCCTTGAACTTTGACCAGCACGGATGAGCAAGTACGCGACAGTATATAGGAAAGTAATGTCGGCATATGAGGCTGAACAAACTTCTATGCTTCTATGTGGAGAATGTTGGGTGAAGGGCACGGTGTTTTGAACTGTGTCGGTCCCATGGTAAAATGTCTTTGTTCGTATGATGGCGAAAAAGGCTCAACGATGAGGTTACATTATGCGGAACCGGGACTGTAACAGTGAGCAAACAACTGGCCGAAAACGTTTTGAAAGCACCGCCGCTTTATTAGTAGTGGGGTGCTGGCTGATTACCTCGCGACGGTAATCGACAGTTGAAGTTTCGCCAGGGAAAAGGAGAATGCGTGAGTAGCGTCGTGGATACAAGAGCAGTATAGAAAGAAGGGGCGGGACGCGAAGAAGAAGTGCTGCGATTGTGGGCAGCCCGGAAATAAATATTGATGCTGCTGCTGGTGCGGAGGCGTCCCGAAAAGCAGAGGAAAGAGGGTACATGTACAGGTACCTGTATACGAGTAGTGTACGCGAGGGCCCTAAGTGAGTTGCCTCCGCAAAATCATGGAATACGGATATTCATGGATCGCTTTTATTCATAACACGGTAGTACAGCAGAATACTTGTACATGTACTGCATTATCGCCGTGGCAACCCAGGAACCGACGTATATTGTATGTTGTGCGGTTGTTTTGTCCGGCATTCGATGACGGGCGTCAATTTAAAAAGTAGAAATACCGATACAACTGCGTCAATCTGACAGAATTGCAAACTTCATCGATGTAACGCCGCTCTGAACACGGATGGAAACAGCCGCATATCAGCCGTTCTACTTTTTTTTAAGGTCGGCAACATGATAATAGGATAAATCGAAATACAGAACTATTCAACCCATTACTTACATAAAAAAGCAGTCAACATCATAAATGTAATAGTTGCTAGCCTACTTAGCGCCAGGTTCTTAGGTTCTAACTAAACCATCATATCAGAAAGTTAGCTCTCGACCGATACTAAAGTGTATCATACACACCGCATTCCAGACGATTTAAATAGGAGTTTATTTCAGAGCTGAAATTGACACAGCATAAACATCGATGAGGCAATGATTAGACGCCTTACGACAAGTATGGCACGGCGCTAGTTGTCTACAGTTGAGCCTCAATCTTACTTCAACTGCTCATATCCTTCCGGTATCTGATTGAGATTCGACTGTTTGCCAATTCATATCATTCTGCAAATTCGCAATTTGAACTTTTATTTGACAGCTTTAATTATAGTCAGGGATTGCGAAACCTTCAACAAACAACGGTGTTCCTCTTTTCGTTATAGAGAGAATATTCATTCATGGCGGGAGGAAATCGAATGTGCCAAATAGCATGTACATAAGGACGGTACAAGTATATTATTTGTGCTGTTCCAGAGAACAGACCCAAAATTTAAAATTGCTAAATAATAACTAAGGATTCCTTAACAACAGCTCGTGATTTATTGTTTTGCTATTATTCTAAAACAATGTACATGTACGACGGAGGCTATATTGCCGTGGATGTATATTTACGGGATGTTTCTGAATCAAAAACGGTACATATCTTGTCTCGTTTTACCGGAGCTTTGTGCAGTGTTTGAAAATGTGACGCCAATATGTACATAAATCGCGACAGCGGCGTTACTTTACCTGCTCCACCCTCGATGACTATGAATTAATTCTGTCATATTAGTACAGGTCCTGTGGCTGTGTACTAGCAAATGCATCAGCGAATATCAATATTATATCAGTAGCAAGCACATTGTGTTGGACAGACCTGGAATGCTATAAGCGAAATTTACCCTAGGGCACGTTTTGCCAAAGATGTCAGCTTGCTTACAATTTGGCCAAAAGACACCCACAGACAGGGTCTGGGGGTCAATTAGCGCAGGATTATAGGGATGGGTGGGTGGGTTCGCGCGAAGCCTAGATTGGCTGAGCGCGAAAGCAGAGAGTGCCTAGGCTCGTGGCTAGCTACGGCTTATAAGGCACGGGCTAGCTAGAGCTGACCGTTGGGGAAGTCGTTGGTCGTTGGCTGCGTCTAACTGTTCGGGCAAGGTGGTTGCCCTGCAGGCGAGACGCGCCGATATTAACGGTAACAGTAACCGCTAGTTACTGTCCCGTACACATGATATTGGATATGCAAACCTCTAGATTCAAATCAATCTTACCATTTACCCTAGGGCACGTTTTGCCAGTAACCTAAAGCCAAAGGCTTGCACAGCCAGAATTAGTGTTGCGGGGGGGACGGAGTGAGCCAGCCGAAGAACCGCCAAGCAGCAGGTGTTGGGGTCATGGTTGGGTCAATATATTTGCCTTCGGTCACAGAGCTGTTCTTGGCCCAACCACCCATAAATTTGATTACGGGGAGGGGCGCGCCGATGCAGCTGGCAGCGGACGCTGCACCTTTCCGTAGGCTGTGCGACGTCCACTTGAAACCGGCGGGTGCGGATGAGTCGACGGTGCGGAGGGCGAGGGTGAGCCAGGCGGAGATGGTGGACGCGGCGCCCCACTCGGTGGAAGGTTCGGAAGGTGAGCAGCTCCAAAAGGCGAGTGGGGGTGGCGCGTTGTAGAATTTGTTGCAGAAGGTCGCGCGCTGCTCCGTGTAGTAGACGAGCAGGTCTGCCAGGACGGGGTTAGCTGCTACAGGGATAGCGATGACAGGTTTATCGGCCGCGTCGCGGCGCTGGTCCCCTTTAGATTTGCGCACGAATAGGCAGATTTGTTGAGAGGGCATGTCGACCACTAGGTCGCCGGTCTGGCAGCGGGCGCCAGTTTCGGCGCGGCAGAAAAACATGTAATTGACACACACCGCTAAACAGGCTCTGAAGCGCTGCATCTGAGGGAGGGAAGCAGGGGTCCACGCGAAAGTTATGTGTAGGGTGTTGGCGGCGTGTAGGATGTCCAGAGCGACTTGTGCGGGTAGCGGGAGGCGAGCGGCGGTGGGCATCAGGCGGTGTTGTAGCATTTCGAGTCCACGGCGGGCGTCCGCCAGGAGTTCGCCCACGGCGATAGGTTGGCGCCGGTGGTCGCGGAAGAACTTGTTAATTGCGGAGAAGTAAGGCTGCAGCGAGCTGGCAGCGACCGTTCCCAAGAGGGCTAGCCATGCCGTGTAGCGGACCATCGTGGCCGGCGTGGCCTGTAGCGGGGCGATATTTTCCTCTGCACAAAAAATAAAAAACTGTCGGATTGCGCTCTGGTAGCTCGAGTACGTAGAGGGCGCTAGCGAGTTGCTGAGTAGGGCAACCGCTGTAACCCCGAGCTTATCTGATCCTAGGAGGTCTTGAAAAGTTTCAGCCAGTTCGGAGGACCAGGGCGACTGTGCTGCTTCGCGGCGTAATCCGTAGCGCGGCGGTCATGTACGCAGAGGGAGGACGTGCTGTACATGAGTATTTAATCGGTCCGGGCGTATCGCCCGGCCAATCGCACCGCGTCGAGTGTAGAGCCAAGAGGGGGTGCTAGCCGAAAGGCCACGATGCTCCAAGCGGGAGGTCCGACCCCTTCTCGCTTGCCTAGCCTGCCGGGGAAGAACAGGTCGCGGGACGCTGGGAAGTGTACGGTCTCGGTGGCCAAGCGGGCGAACGCGTGGTACCACGTTTTGTTCCGCCAGTAGGGGGCGATGACAGTCGCCGCGGCTTGAGCTTGTTCGAGTTTCGCGGCGAGTGCGGGTAGGGCAGACCAAGGGGGGTTGCAGTAGTTGTTCTCGCGTTTCCACGCCGCGTCGGGGAGGTGTAGGCAGTCGATGTCCTCGCACAAGGGGTCGCGCCAGCGGGCGTTGAAGCGCGGCAGTTGCGTGTTGAGCATAGAAGCGAACCGGTCGATTGTATGCGGGCCCCACCGGCGCTGAAGGTGGTTGAAGAGTTGAGGGTTTAGCTGCCAGTCTTCGGAGTCCATTTCGCGGCTGAGCGTGTCGGCCCAGACGTTGGCGGCTGACCGGATGTAGCGTGGGCGGATGTGGATGTCGTTGGTGTCGAGTAAGAACCACAAACGCCGTAGCTCCGTCATCATGACGGGTGACCGGGACGTTAGCTTGGTTAGGACGGCGACCACGGCAGTGTTGTCCTCGTGGAGGAGGACTTGTCGTCCTCGGAGTTGCGGTAGAAAGGATTCGACCGCGTGCCTGACCGCTCGAAGTTCCTTCCACGTAATGTGTTGGAGGCGGTCGGGGGCGCTCCAAAACCCGCGGGCTTGGTAATTGGCGTCCTCGTTGAGGACGGCTCCCCACCCGTAGTCGCTCGAGTCGGCGTGCAAATAGGCGGTCTCGATGGGCTTGTAGATCGACCGGCCGTTGTGTTGGGAGGGTACCGTGCGCCACCACTCGAGGTCGCGTCGGAGTTGGTGGGTGAGGCGCACGCGTCCCCCCCAACCGGTACGGGTAGCCAAGACGTTGTGGAGCTCGCGCAAAAAGAATCGGGCGGGCGCGATGGCGAGGTAGAGGAATTGCGCTTTTCCCGCGAAGGCTGCGAGTTGGCGTGTGGGTAGCCATCGTGCGTTGGACGCTGCTCGTCCGAGCAAGGCCGAAGCGTGTTGTGCGAGGTGTAGCAGTTTTGCGGGTGGGGCGCGAAACTCGCCGCGTTGTAAATCCACCGTGAGGCCCAAGTGGTCGCCGACTTGCGTTGGCGTCCATACACCTTTCTTGGGGTTGCGTTGTAGGCCGAGGCTGTCGAGCAGGGCTTGGACGCGCTGCCGGAGTAAGAGGGCCTCGTCGTAGGAATCCGCTAAGAAGAGGAAGTCGTCCATGTAGGGGAGTAGTCGGGTGCCTCGCCATCGCGCGTTCCGGAGGAAGCGCTTGGACGGGCGGCGTGGGCCGGCCGGTGTAGATGCGGGCGTGGGAGGAGGAGGGCGGCGGAGGTGGTTCGTAAACACTTGCGTGAGCTTGCAAAAGTAGTAGGCGGAGCCCGACCACCCCATGGGGAGGCAGGCGAGGCGCCATAGGGTGCCGCGGTAGTTGACCGTGAAGTAGTCTCGGTCTTCCTCCCGGATGCCAAGGGTGTAGTACCCATCGGTGAGGTCGAGTGAGACGAAGTAGTCCCCCGGTCGAGATAGATGGCGGAGGTGCTTGAGGGTCTCGCAAGTCATGTTGAATGTTGAGCAATAGCGGTTGAGTTCTCGAAGGTCGATAATCAAGCGCCATTGATTGCATCCGGGTTTTGGCACCAAGAACATCCGGGAGACGTAGCGGGGGTTCGTAGAGCGCTCCCACGCGCCGCAAGCCTCGAAGCGTGGTAGTTCCGAGTTGAGAAACTCGAGTTGGTCGGGTGTGGCGTCTAGCATGGAGATGCCATGGTTGAACGGCTTGGGACGTAGGCCGTGCTTGAACTTCACACGTACGCCGTGGCGGATCCAACTTAGGACTTGGCCGCTCGCGCCGATGCGCTCCCACTCCCGCCATTTTCGACGTACGCGGTGGCGCATGAAGGAAGATGTCGGGGAGCAGGAATCGGCGCGGCGGGCCACACCATCATTTCTTGCTTGGGGTTTTAGCCGAGTCGGTCGGCTTGGGGGGTGGAGCGGCTCGTGCCGCGGCTGCTGCTGCAGCAGCGGCCTTGCGTTTGTCGGCGGTGGCTTTGCGGGTTCGAGCGTCGGGGCCGGTGGGCTTGTCCGGCGTGACCTTTGCGAAAGCGGCGCCGGCGGCGGCCTTGCTGGCGGCGTGTAAGCTGACTTCAAGCGTGCGGTCGACGAAAGCTTGGCGTAGCGCGTCCAATGGGCCGGAGACCGCGGTAGGACGCGGTCGGCAAAAGCGCTCGTGTGCCAATTCGGCAAACACGCGGTCCGCATCTGTGCTCGTTTGTCCGCCCTTGGTGAGGCGGAGGAAGCCCAATCGAGTACGGGCGGCCTCCTCCGTCGCTGTGTGGGTGCGATGGCCCGCTCGGATGAGGGCAATCGCTGCCGCCTGCTCTGTAGGTAGAGGTGGGCCGTGCGACAACGTGTCCAAAGCCTCGCCAGTTGCCGCGTTGGCGCAACTGTCGAAGAAGGCATAGCACCCGATGTGTAGGTACTCGTCGTATGCCGCTTGGGTGCGTTTGTCGCTTAGGGCGCGGGCGGTGTCGTCCGTGAGAGTCCACAGACGTGGCTCCTCGACGTCTCGAGGGGGACGTTCGAGGCCGGCCGGGATGACTTCGCCGTAGTAGGTGAAGTCGACAAACTCGGCCGCGGAGGGGTCGGGTTCGTCGTCGAGCAGGTCAATAGGTGGCTCGGGGGCCGCCTTACCACCCTCCGTCGCTGTTGCGTCGGCGGGAATGGACTGCTGTGGATCAGTAGGCGCAGGTGTAGCTGTGGTTTGCTGGAGCTGGGCGAGTAAGGCAGCGTTAGCCGCCAAAAACTGTTCCGTTATCCGTTGTTCCGATGCCAAAACTGCCGTACGAATCTGTTCGGCTGTGCGTTGTTCGAGTGAGGTAGCGTGAGGGTCGGCCGCTGCGGCGGATGTAGACTGCTCAGGCTGCATATTGGGGAATTGCGTAGCTGAACGAGGGGAAGTGTCGCGTGACGCTCGAGTGCGCATGGGACGAAAAGTAAGATTGACACCCTACTCGACTACGAGAGTCGAGACTGCATTCGCGCGAAGCCTAGATTGGCTGAGCGCGAAAGCAGAGAGTGCCTAGGCTCGTGGCTAGCTACGGTTTATAAGGCACGGGCTAGCTAGAGCTGACCGTTGGGGAAGTCGTTGGTCGTTGGCTGCGTCTAACTGTTCGGGCAAGGTGGTTACCCTGCAGGCGAGACGCGCCGATATTAACGGTAACAGTAACCGCTAGAGTTACTGTCCCGTACACATGATATTGGATATGCAAACCTCTAGATTCAAATCAATCTGACCATAAAAGCACCAAATACTAATGTAGCCCGCGCAAGTTGCGTAGCTGAAACCCTATCAAACAACGAACACATTACTTGATCTCGTGATGGCTTGCCCTTGCTCGTACCCCTTTCATCGTTTGCCACGGATATGTTTCCAAAGGTACAAGCCGACATCAGCGAGCGCGTCGACTTGCTTAGCTTCGCTAACCTCGCTCCCACGTTTTCTAACCGCGCGCGGTCGGAGTCTAGGCGTTTCGCATTTCGTCTCGGCCACGGCGGCCTTGCGTTTTTTGGCTTCGGACCCGCCTACAATGGCCGCATGAGCGAGCTCCGTGACAAGTTCCATGAGCACTACGACGCCGTCTTCCGCGTCGCGGTATTTCACATCTTTGATCTGCCATCATCCCGCATCCTCTTCTCTCCACGCTCCCCCTCAGCTTGTCCTTCTCGCTATCTCTCAGTTCAAACTATGCGGGGTGCATTCGAGTCGGCGGGTGTCGACATGTCGGATGATGACGCTTGGGCTATTGCATTTGCTGAGCACTTGGCTCGATGCGGCGGAGATGCTCCGGTCCATACCGCTCACTCTTGGTTAGTGACGGCCCTTGCGGAGATCATATCCGAGGATCGTGGCGCATTCGGGGTTGGCGTCGAGCTTCTCCCGGACCCCACGATGTTAGCCCAACTACCCAACGGCAACGACGGCCTACCTGCGGATGTGGGTGTCTTGCACTACCACGGCATCCAAAGCTTAAAACTTGCTATAGATGCCGTCGTTTCCAGTTGTTCGGCGCTTCTAGTCCCCCGTCTCCCGATGCCGTGCTGAGAAGACCACATTCGAGAAATAGCCGGGGCGGAGGGGGTGAACAGTCGCCCCGACATCCGCTTCATTCTCTTCGCGGTCACGGAATTTGGTGCTCTCGGCGGCCACGCCACGATTTTTTTGACAGAGTTGGCGAGGCAGGCATGCACCTCTGAAGGGATGCACGTGGGCAAGTTGTCGGCCTCTTGGCGCCGAAAGGTTTCTCTCGCCGTCCATGTCGCTCACGCGGACAACGTTCTACGTGGGTTGTCCGCCGGCGCGGACGGTGTGGAGGTCACTTCTTCCTCGGATGGATGCCTTCTCTTACCACGGCGCTTTTCACCCGCGCCAAGGGCCGCAAGCGTCTCCGCGCTTCCTTGCGCGGCGCATGAGGCGCCGCTTGTCGCTTCCATGTGCTGTGTGTTTTCAGCGTTGCGTGGGAGCTTCTTGTATTTCATCTGCTAAGTTTGTGCACATCGCAGTGCCTCCTTTGCCGTGCCTTGGATTCCATTACCCTCTTGTCACTCTTACTCTCTTGGTCCCTCCCCCTTTTTTCCATGTCCATGTTCCCATAGTGCTTCTTGTAATCGGACTACTAAATGAAAATCGAGAGTTGGCACCGCGGGCGGACACGTGCGCTATAATTGCAGATCCGCAGTAACTTGTAGTATCGATACCGAAATAGTAGCGCCAGCAAATTGTAAGGCCCATTATTGCGTACATGCAGCGACTTCCGACGCGGAATTCGATGCTTCCCCGCCAAAACATCACCATACTCCTCCGCCCGGGGCACGCCAATGTGATAACATAGCACGGCGTTATTACTGCTTACCGCTAGCGATGTTTATGATTGCGATCGTTATCACAGTATCAGCCATGCTTTTTAATTCGCAAAACGCACATTTCGCGGACGCCTCGGACGCGGTCGTTCTCAACGATTCTCTAAGTACGAGAAGTGGTGTATCGCATAAAATTCTTTTGTTGGCGAGCTTGGTATTTTATTTCAGCTCAAGGAAGTGGCACGTTGTCGCAATTAGCTTGGGGCCATATGTTCGGTTTTAATCACATTTTAAGATTACTTAACATCCTTGGGTAACGCCGGTTAGGTAATATTTAAAGACCGGAAGGAAGACTGGGTGTTCATTAGCATCGTTGAGAGCCATGGAGCGGAACCACCAGCACGACAATTGCTGAAACTTTACATTAATTCTTGCCCCCGTCCACAAAAAAGCGTTCGAAAATCTTGCACTTCTTATTTAAGTTTGTTCGTGCCCTGAAACGCAGTATGTGTTTTCATTCTACACTCCTCCACAAAAGTCCGGACAAGATTTCGCACCTTCGCAAGTAGAAAATGCAATCATGCGTCGATTTTATTGACAAACATCCTGAAATCCCAGGCAATGCTTTTGCGCGCAAAATGGAATGCACCGACAACTGCGAGGGGCGAGTTCGAACACTGCCGGGCATGTGTACTTGGGGTTATTATCGCGCCCGCACCCGTGCGGCACGCTCTTTCAAACTGTCGCCGTGCTTGGTAGACGAAAAAAGTAACGGGCGCACAACGCCGCAATATGAACGCTGATGCGACGGTCGCGCAAATATTATGCATAGGCGACGGAGGGAGGAGGTGTTGGGCAGGCCGCTGTGGGGGAAACGCAAGAAATCGCGTATGTAGACTTACCACCGATATGCGCACAACCCAAGGGCAAGCCGCTTTCGGCAAGAACGTTCAAGCAATCATAACTTCCTGATGTATGGTCAAAACTTTTTATAAAATGTACCGTTGGACGCGTATTTTCAATGCGCGTCGAACGCACCTACTCCGGAGTTTAAACACCCACAAATCGATTTGTTATAAATTATTGTAATTTACAAATTATTCCGGCACCGCTGAGCCGCAGTGCCAAGCAACACCCATCGAAGTCGGCTCGCCTCCTGAGACGATTTGTGCGGGGTTTGTCGATATATGTTTACCAATTTTTCATTCCTATTGACCTCCGAGCCCAATTCCCGACGCGTGCCACGCGTGGGGCGGGTGTGGTTGGCACAAGCACATACCCAAGCATTCCAAACACCACCGTCAACGTGATGCGTCCCTAGCGGCCAAGTTGGACCTCGCCCCTCCCCTAAGCCAATCGCCCTCGCATGTTTACAGCGTGCAGTGTTCATCCAAACCTGCGTCATGTGCGTTTTTGCTCGCCTGCTTTCCAAAAAATCACCCGTGCCAGCGGCGTGAACTTCCGTGCTCTATTCACACACCCGCAAACCAAACCTCGCGCATTGCACACGGCACCCACGCCTCCAAACCCCGTCCAAAAACCCCCCAAAAATACTAAATGTGTGGTACACAGAAAAGTATGCAGCTTGGTATGAGCGCTTGAGCAATGCCCAAGCGTGGCGCTCAGAATGACGTGTGCAGTTCAGACAATTTCTCGGGAGTTTATGGGCTTAATTCGACAAACTCCACCGACAACACCCGCTTTAAGCTGAGGTCTAACCACCCCGGATGGCGGCTTACTGCTTGCTTCTCGGCTCTCCTACAATTGGGTGGTACTCGGGTATCGTCGTGCTTGACGCGGTGAGAGGGGAGCGTGTCCTTGACTAGCTTATGCTTAACATAATGCATGTCCGGACTTTTTTGGAGGAGTGTATAGTAATCGCGACGTCCAGATTTTAGACTTGGTAGACTTTCGATCTACGTTTATGATGTACACTTGCGTTGTCAGTTCTGATGTGGCTAGTATCAAAGGAAGATGAAATGGCTGCTCAAACTCACGAATGAAGTCAAGCATCGCAATATGAAATAAGACATGATTGATAAGTGTTTTCTTGTGGTATTCGTGAGTATGGATTGAGTCCGCATCCATGTAGTTCTGTAATGGTGATAGCCGCTTTATACAATCTGCCATCGACGTTTATTGTATAATAGCCAAAATTTGCGTAATGTGAATCTGATTAATCAATTTCCGTAATGCGGCACGCAGACGTCATAGCGCGGCATCTATTGTATCATCCAGATATCGCACGCGCCGATGACCCGGGCCGGTCGCGTCAATCCTGGGTCGATTTGCATGAAAGCGACATGCCTTTAGATCCATACAGCAAATAAGTTGAATATTTGCCGACTGCTATAATCAATGGAAAACTGTTCATAAAATGTTTTTTTCCTTTCCGGCATCACTTTCGGTATACATATTTGAGCGTATGTTTACCCATCCATCTTATTCAAGCAGCAAGGGCTCCGGATCATTTTGCAAGATACTGCCTATCCGACCGTCAGGGGACGCTCGAGTCGAGTCGGGTGTCATGTGTCGTGGGGCCGGAGTTGGTGGGCTGTCCACGCCCCCCACTTGCTATGTCATGTCTACAATGGCATATTTCTTGTATTATCATACATGATCAAAAAAAGGGGAATGCATGGAAATTTTACACGGCAAAGTTTCGTGCGAGGCGAGGCCACCCACCAACAATCAATTGGAACGTCGAAGTGCCGATGTGCATCCAATTATACCCAATTCTGCACACATAACGAGTGACCGATTATCGTATATGTCGTGGTTCCTTTGCTGCGAAGGGTGTAGGGACTGGCGAGAGCGCTCATGATTGCTGCAGAGCACATGATAAATTTGAATGACGGTAAAAATTTGACAGCTCTTGTCATCGCCCTCCGCTGCGCTAGACTGCTAGAGTATCGTCTAGCTCAGCTCACCTTCGGTTTTAAATCCTCATACTTGTCATCCCTCGACAGTGATATGGCATGAACTGGTGGTCGGAATCATGCCGCAGACTTTTCGTGAGTTATCTCAACCAGTATACATTCTCAGTGCGCTCAATCAAGTAAGCGATCATTGCCGCCTTTAAATTGCGATCACTGAAATATATACCGGTCGGACGTAGATTTGTCTGAATAATGCCTCTCTGCTACCTTTTTCCAGCATGTTTTCATTTTGGCTCTTGCGTATGTAACAGTTTGGAAATAAGGTAGATATTGCAAATACCATTTGCATGTATTGCAATGCAGCAATGTGAATTTGGTTACACTTGCTAAAGTTATAATTGTTGTTGCCAACATAAATTGCAGTAGCTCCTCAGCCCTACCCATAGTCCTTTCGATCTGCCCCTCTTCTTCAACATCAGTCAAGGCACAGAATCCCCAAAGCAAAAAGCCAATGATATAGAACGGGGCGAAATATAGCTGAATTACATATGTCGAGTTTCGTGAGTAATAAAATACAGCGGTGAGAACTTCAATGGCGAAAACAAACTACCGGATGAACGTCCGGTAAAAAAGTTTGTTGCCTCCTACATGACGCCATTACTTTCTTGGGTGCCCAGCTCCAGGCATGTGAAGTAGTGGGGTAAGTCAAGAGCCATGCCTCCGCCCTACGCTGCTGTCCTTGAGTGTCTTGTGCCGTTTAACATGCGAGTTTCGGGAATTGTGGTGGAGTGAGATGGATGCCGCAGGTAAGGGAAGCGTGTGCCTGAACTGACTTTCCAACTGGTGTGCTCATTGCCTCCATGAACTCAGCCAGGCTCACTTCCAGCTGAAACTGCTGAAAGCAGTCGTTACTGTCATTGCTGCTCCCGTCTTGTTCCAGTGACCGGTGCACGTCGCTGTCGCGCGCCCCTCCGCTCCGATTGCGGGACGACGACTTGGGAGAAGTGAAGCTTCCGCTCCGGAGCTTCATGCCACCCGAGGAGAGCC
The DNA here is from genome assembly GCA_026401115.1 of Tetraselmis chui. Taxonomy (NCBI): domain Eukaryota; kingdom Viridiplantae; phylum Chlorophyta; class Chlorodendrophyceae; order Chlorodendrales; family Chlorodendraceae; genus Tetraselmis; species Tetraselmis chui. The sequence goes on along the minus strand of JAPMLY010000245.1, from coordinate 15,285 downwards.
TGCTCTCGCAGGAGGGCAGCGCAGCCATAGGAGAAGGGAATTCAATGTCGGTGAGGCGGTCCATAGGGACGCATGTGTCGAGGGAGAGACCGTAGTTGCTGCTGATGCCGTCGGGGTGTTGCATCTCGATGGAGAGACCGGAGGCGTCGAGATCCACGAAGGGCCCGGGCGTATGTGGCATGGGTGTCTCCATCTCCACCTCCTTCACCATCGTGGCCTCCGGAACCTCCTCCACAGGCGCGGCACACCTCTGAACCTTCCTTCGTGGCGATACCCTCGCGGTGGTAGTGGTGGTTGCGACTCGGGTTGGTGCGGTTTTATTACCTCCGTGTTCAATGAGCCCTCGCACGGCGCGGACCATAGCGAGCGAGTACCACGGCATGCTCTCGATCTCGCGTGTTGGCTTGTACACGTGTGGCTTAATCTTGTTCACGCGGTTCTTGATGGTCTCGGTGGCTGGCGACCTCCAGTCGGGACTGGCCCTTCGAATCGCATCGAAGGTGTGCTTGAATATTTTGTCGATGTTGCCGTTACTTTCGAGCAACTGCGCACATATGCTCGGCATGGTGCTTATGACGGGCAGCCATTGGTCCTTCGTCCATGGTTTGTTCTTTCCCGCGTCGACGACGATCTCGGGAGCCAACTGCAGCGCCACATTCACAAACATACAGCAACGCGTGTCTTATTAGGGAATCATGGCAAGTTTTTTCATTTCGTATGTATTAATCAAGCATTGAAAGTAAGCATATTTCATTAACGGCAAACTCTGCTCGATGATTTATTCGACATTTACGGGATATTCTTATCGCGCAGAACGTTTGATTACCTTGCTCCTGTATTTGTCGCGCACTTGCTTGGCGCCTTCCTGCCCGGTTCGGATGCCCTTCCCCGGGAAGTGTCGCTCCATAAGGCTCGCTATCTTGAGCCACACGTCTCGATCCGCATTCTCGCGTAGTGCCAAGCTGGACGACCCGCTGTGTGGGTCCTGGATGGTCATCATTCTGGGGTCCACCTGCATAATGATGCTGGCGACGCGTGTGGCAAAGACAATTTAGATTCACAAATCAACAGCGCGTCACCTAATTTTACTGCGCATGCAATGTACGTGTTTACAATTTGTGCTCAAGCAACGTTTTTGGAATCACCTCACAAGTGCTTCCTCCATTTCGTCCGTCCATTTCATCTTTTTCCCGAAGGTGTGATTCTCCGCCTCCTCTGACGACTCATGGCTCCGCTTTGGCATCCTCGTCATGCTGTCTGTATTTCCCAGCATGCGAAAATCGTAATTTTTTGAGCCAATATACAATAAATAACGGGCGGTGCCCATAAAGACTTTATGAGCCATAAAAACATCCCTACTGGCCAAAAAGAAATTATTTGCAGGGCAGATTCGAACATAGGCTCAGTTGTAAGAAAGATTACAGGGAGAAAAAAATATAGCAGGTTCACTAATAAATAATTCCGGCAGGACGAGCAGAATGTGATGATGAAATTTGGACACGTCAATTTATGTACTTATACTTGTACGTGTCCATTGCTGTTTCGACTGTGGATGCTTGATCAATCTACAGGTACCGCCTGTACCGTACTTCGTTCAGCGATATTATTTTAGTTGTCGCTGTTACTTGTACCAGTACAGGTACTTAGCAGTACTAATGTACAGGCGGTCCCCGCGTTTCCCCGCGGTGCGTGGCTATCACGTATTATTTTTAATTCATTCCGTTCCGTTGCTGTGTACGTCGACGGACCTTGAGGTAACGCTGCGTACACCAGGTACAGGCGGCAGCTGCGGATGCCCACTGTTGCGCTACGAATATATAGAACATAAAGTACTCGAACGAAGCGTGCCCTCCGGCAGTCAAACCCAAGCGGGGATGACTGGATGTGATCATGTGAACAATGAAAGCTGGAGACCTCCTTACGACTCGAGAAATGTTGCGCGGCATTAAGCGCGGGCTAGTCAGCGATAAAACTTATGCGTTTATTATACATGTTCTTGCGGACGTAGTGACTCGACAACGGCACAGGTGCGCGCCGACTTGAATTGGGTGAGTTTAGCAGCGAAAGCCCCGACATATGATAGGAAAAGGGCATTAAGTACAGAGTTCGCGGCACATTACCTCGTTGCTCTCGAAACTTATGTCGGAATATGGAGTAGTTGACTAGAAGCGGCGGCGAGGGCACCGCTACAGGACTGGAAGTAGAAAATACCGATAGGCACTATAATGTAGACGGCTGAATCGCGCGAGGAGCTACTGACGATAAGACGGAGCTGAATGGCCGCAGAACGAGCCGAGAGTATAGTGATTGACTGTGCGTGGTTCAGTGGCATGTAGCCGCGTAGCGATTGAGTGTGCGTGGTTGCGTTTGTTCGGTGTGATATGACCCGAATCAGGGTGCCGGTGCCGTTGTATATAGATACGATCATGACGCTGTACGCAGTACTTACGCTGGCTTGGGGCGATTCGGGACAACTCGGACCCGCCTCCGTCCCGCCAAAAAGATATGCTCTCATCTCAGTATTCCACGGCTGTTTACGTACAGGTAATAAAACCGCGAGTCAGCCGATGATCCATCCCGACATTTTTGCAGAAATATTAACCTATTAACATACTTTGCTATATATTGCGGAATGAATCGCGATAAATCTATATATTATGGCCAATCTGGACGGACGATTCTTGATCATTTCCCTACTTCAACGGATTACCCTGGCATCAGGCGGTACCTGGTGCCGCTGCAAAGTCAGCCCGTTTGCTGGAGGCAATGGTACCGCCGCTCTCCCTCTGCTGCGTCTTTCGATCAATACGCAGGATGACAGAGTAGCAGCAGGTGTCTAAGGTGTCTATGTAATCCTTATTTATATGGCAGCAGCTTGCATAGAAGAGCCCCGTCCCGCCACAGTCAGTACTTGTACCGAGAAGCGATATATTATTAATAAGAACCATTGGAGTACAAGCAAATTTTTTACAAGACAAAGCAGCATAAGCCACCAAGCAAAAAGAAGAGAAGAGAAGAAAACCTATAAGCCCGAGGAACAGGAAGGAGAACCATCGGAGTCAATTTGCTTTCCCCATCCTTCGGCGGAAATTCCTATTGTTAATCAAAAGTCGTCCCTGATACAAAATACCCCGGATGATACCGGATATTGCCCGGAGGCTTTACGGGAGGACGAACTTGGAAGTTCTTAATTCAAAATGGGTTCCTCCCCCGGAGGCGAATTTTTTCGTCTCACACAGAACCGGCTACCGGGAGGAAAAAAGCCGTCGTGCTTTAGGCATGTTGTTAGCGGCTCATCGGCTCTTTCTCCAAGCCCGCATGTCGGGTCGGCTCTCTCTTTCTTGTCGCTCGCGTACATCGCAAAGAGGGGGAGTCGGGGAGTTCGGCCTCCCTAGCGCGGGCGAGTACAACGCTCCGGCCTCGCACTTCACCGTTGCGTGTTAACGCCCCGAATATGTGCAAGCCGCGTGATCTCGCTGGTCAGCGTCGCGCTATGCTTGATGAAGTTGCTACTCCCCCGGCCGCTAAGCCGACTACCAACACTCGTTGCGCCACTCGCTACTCAACGTTGCTCACCTCCGTCGAAATCGCCTTCGACGACAACGTTCCGCCTTATGCCCACGGTAACCCAACTCTTCTACAGGCGGGTTCTAGCGGTGGGGATGCTACATGTACTAAACGTTATAGCGGTGTTAGCAACGTACAACTTCTCCAATGTTGGAAGCCAAGTGGAGGAAGGTGCGACATTTTGCTTGTCAAGACGAGCTACTTGCTTGTTGTCGATCTTGCAGGTGGAAGTGCAAATGGAGAGATGGAAGATGTCTTATTGTTAGTGATGAGAGTAGATACCAATTAAATAAAGGGATTTATTAAAAGGTTATAACACCTCCCTACATTGCACTAGGTTAAAGTAGCTCCAACCAAGCGTACTTGCACATGTTCTCACATGATCCTCGTGCCATGTGCTAGGGCCCTCGTAATAGTTTTGATGAAACTAGCGACGCGGCTTATCTGTCTCGGGAAATAAGACCAACGCGTCATGTTGCTAGTTCACCTAATTGTGCGTACATGTACGTACCAAGAAGTACCGCGGCGGTATTGTACAAAACAATGTCTCAAACTAAATTACAGTGGTAACGTAACCGTTTAATACGCCCTTCAATGGAAAAGTACGGATTAATTAGCGTCGAGCATTTATACGAGTCAAGTAATGCAATGATACATGACAATACTCGTCACACTCGTACCCTCCCCCTCTTGACTGGTGAATGAGGGTGATCTTGGCTCCTTTACTGGAGGTCTTACTCGGACTCAGGAATGCGCGCTTGGTGAGCGTGCATGAAGTCGTTGTACGTATGAGTCTCGGCAAACGCGTGCCATTGGGGCGTCTCCAGAAAATCATGTAACGCCGTTGGACTGTGTACCTCATTTAATCGATGCCGTACAAGTGGAATGTCTTCGTTGCTAAACCTCCGCGTTTACTGCGGGGTTTACTAGGGCACCGGCCGGAGTTCATGGGATGATGTCCATTAAGGGGGTGTTTACATATCCATCCGTAGGATTACTAATGGACACATCTGTACGCTAGACTCCGGGGGAGTCCTTGCCCTCCACCTATAGTTGTTCGCTATAGGTGTTCGCATCTCATTCGCGATGCGATGCGATGGGTTCATATCCACGCTATGTTCCTATCGGGTACCGACTTTTGGCGGTACTTGGATAAGGCGTACAACTCCGTTCCGGGAAGCGGCGGTTCTAACCCCCGTCATGCCATTCCGTGTGTACATGGATTAACACAAGTGCGTCATGAAGAGCAAATATTGCCCTCGTCGTATAGGAAGCGACTTGATGCACATAGCGTAGATGTGTGAGACTTCGAATTTGTCGTCATCACCTTTCGAGGTAGTCACAGAGACATCATGCCGAAGAGAAGATGTAAAGCACGGACGTAGATTGTTGATGTGAAGCACTGGGTGTAAACCAAATGTCGTTGGCAGTTTTAATCTGTGATTGTGTTTTCGAATCTGCTCCTCGATTGTACCATGGTCCAATTGTCGATCACGCAGTTTGCGATTTGGCTGTCAACGTAAGGAGATGTCCTTAGTGTCGAATGTCACCTTGTCTACTCGAACGAAATCCGGGGCTGTCGACGGTTATGAACGAGCTTGCATATCATCCTTATGCAACTGTAACACCGAACGTACCAAAGTGTGTAACTCGTGTAACAGTTTTATTCGCTCTACTGCGCGTTGCGAAACCGGAATCGAAGGTCGCATGTTGAATAGCACGTCAAAAGTATTCGAACTACACATATCTTTAAGTGTATTCGTCTTAAAGTAGTCGTCGAGAGACATACACGCGATCGCGACGCCAAAAGTATTCGTCTTTGGCTTCTATCCGGCTGTTTTTCGTCCACTCACCCTCTTCCCCATAAAACAAGTATTGTGAGTACCCCTCGCGAATGAAATCAGCGAACTCGGGGCTCAACCGCAACGCTTTCACATTCATTGAGTTCGATTGCGCGTCGTTTAACACAATTTAGGACTTCCGTCGTAAGCCTACGTCTGTCGGAATCTCGCCATCCCAAAATAATGGAACTGTGGTATGCATAGCTCTCTTGCGGTACGCAAGTGTCATTGTGCCCACAAATGGTTGCAAGTCACGCAGGTAATGAGTTTGCCGCTTGTTCGACATGTTGATCGGCTATCTGCGGAGATTTTGTAGTGCGTCGTTGTATGTTACGACAAGGTCCTTAGAGCATCCTTCAAGGTAACACCTCCAATGCTTTACCGTCTGATATACGACCAAAGCCTCTAAATTGTAGGCAGAGTACGTGTTGCCGCGCTTAGCTGGATTCAGCTTTCGCGCCCGGTATGAGATTGGTTGAAGTCTTTGTCCATGGTCTTGCAACATGGTTGTTGCAACCCCCACTTTCGAAGCATATGCAGCGACAATGAACACCGCACCCGAGCTAAACTCCGGGTAGATCAGACATAATGTGGAAATGAAATTAACTTGACGAGAGTCTCGAAGGCTTCCAAACAAGCGGGCGTCAGCGTAACCTTCTGTGGCTAGGATTTCCGCAATAAATCCGTCAATGGAGCCGAAAGGTCGTTAAAATGGTGGATGGACTTGGCTTAGAAGTTGCAGAATCAAGCAAAAGTACGAGCCTCCTTTTGCGTCTTATGCACTGGCCAATATGCAACGGCCTCGATTTTCTAAGTCGAAACGGAATTTTTACTAACAACCACATTGTAGCCCAAGTACCCCATATCTTGAAACCGAAGAAGCATTCCTTAAGTCGCAACTTCAAGCCATCCTCATTGAAACGCTGAAACACAATACGAAAGTGCTCGAGGTACTCCTCCAGTGTGCGATTGTAGACACATATGACGTCGAGGTAGACCGTAACGAATTTGTGTAAAAATTCGCGCAGAATGTCGTTCATCATCCGCTGAAATGTAGTTGGCGCATGCACAGTTCGAAAAGCGTCGCGACTCACTCCATCAAACCATCAAGTGTTTTAAGCGCGTTGTCTTGTGGACGTCCTCCTCACGAAGTCGAACTTGCCAAAAGCCGTACGCGAGGTCGAGATTGGTGTAAAATATCGGGTCTTTTAGCTCATCTAGGGTGTCGTCCACACGCGGAAGTGGGTAAGCGTCCTTACGCGTAACCTCGTTCACGCCACGGTAGTCAAGTCAGAGTCAAAGCGATCCATAAGCTTTACGCGCAAAAAGAGTGGGCGAGCCGAACTCACTGTGCATGGGACGATATAAACCATCCCACATTGCGTCTTTGAGTTGTCGATCAAGCTCAGCGCGCTCCGCAAGTGACAATATGTTAAGACGTTGGCGCTTCATCGGGCCAGACGTTTCGATGGGATGATCCCAATGTCGGCTTACATTTGGCGAATCCATTGGGTGCATTAGCTCCGGGTAGTCACCGTAAAACAACAACCGGAATTGTTGGCGTTGTTTTGCATCAAATTCGTCTCCATAGTGGAACTATGCCGAATGTTCCGATGCAGACGTGGCGTGATTCAATTAAAATTCAGCGTTACGTCCCCTACTTCGGCGCGTCTTGCGCATAGGCGTATGAACCTTGCCATACGACATTAGTAGACACTCATGTCTTCGATCCTTTGTCCGAACCGCCATTGGTATACCTCCATCAAGGTGAAAACACGTGTCGTGCCGAACTGTCGTCCGGCCATATGGTAAACCGAGCACCAGGTCAACAACACGTACATCACGTAAAACGTTAAAAGTGCGTTTGAACTCGTGCCGAGCCAGCTCGAAAGTGATCTCGCAAGTCGTTGAAGACGTTACACGTTGTCCATTAGCGAGTCGAATTGGAGTCTTGACTTAAGACTTGTGCGTGTTTGAAGCGGAAAGCGTGGTACGAAGTCCTCACAAAGTCAAGCGTTGCAGCACAAGCGACTAAACCAGAAATCAGTTGTCTACCATTTAAAGTTTTCACGTTCACCTCTGTTCGAACTAACGGACGAGCTTCGGTGAGGTCAGTCAACATGGCGGTTGCATCCATAGGAAATGTCGTAGCGTAGCGATAGATGTTGGAGGCTCGTATGGTGGTAAAGGTAGCGATGAGGGCTCAACAAAAAATGTTGTGGGGGTGGCATCGTAAAACTCACAATCAGCGCCGACCAACCACAATTGAACTGATTATGGAGCAAGTGCAACGACCTCTTCCTCAGTCAGGTCGTCTACAAATTGGCGAGTAAATAAATATGTGTGTCATGGCAGGGAATTATTAATACAATTTCCAGTGGCGAGTGATGTCGTTCAACTTACCTCACTTATGTTGAACAAACACAGTCATCGCAGATGTAGAAGCTATACGCCGACAACTCTCGAAATAACGTGCCATCTTTTCCGCAAACTCCCATGGTGGGTTGAAGAACACACGCTTCCCAAGAAAGTCTCTCACAGACATAGTCACTCGGCGAACATTGTGGTCAGTCACCGTGCGAGTTTAGACCCTCATTATCTTCACCGCCTCCCAATATGAAGTCGAGTTGTGCAGAGGGTCGAAACACAGAGTCAACCACTTTCCAATCAATCGAACGTATGGCTGTTACATGTCTACGACTGTCTCTCCGCTTGTTGTGACGACGACGACATGCCACTTGTTTAGAAGGTGCCGTTACTATAGTCGATGGAGATATCGAAGGTGTACCTTGCACCTCTATCCCTAACGGTGCTTCAGAACGGTAAGTATACTTGGCCCGCTCCTCCAGCTCGTCCGAAAAGCATTCTTGCCAACATCATCTCAGCTTGGTGGCGGTGTCGACCGGCATCTTGCCCGTCAATGCCGAGCACTTGAAATGACGGTGCCCCTTCTTGTAGCACTTGAAGAGTTGAAGGAGAGTCCCTCCTTTTGGTGCCGCTTACGCCCCTGAAGGGTAAGAGCTCCAGCGATGGCGTTGAAATCAAATCGGCCAGCCTTTGGAGAAGTCCGTCTTCGTGCTCCTCGACTACCACGGTCGCGACCACGTCCACGGCCTTATCCTTCATCGCCCTCAAAGCGCTTGGTACCTTCAACCTTTGGGTCCTCGAGAGAGCGGCTCTTGGAAGGTCGGCTGCCTCCATGGTTGTTAAACGGGGTAGGTGCGCCTTAATAAGCAAGACCCATATGAGGCGAGTCGGTCACGAGTTCGTTGAGAAAATTTTGTAAGTCACCAAGTGGCATTATCTTGCCCTTTTGTTGAGAGCGATGAGACTTGGCTAGAGCTTGAAGATAGTAGTTTGACAAATCTCATCCGTTCAAGAAAACGCAATGAAAGTCGTCCGTAAGAGGCTGTCGAGACCTTCATAAGAAGTCGTTCAGCTGTTGAGTGTAGTTGGCGTAACTCAAGGAGCCCTACGTAAATTGAATGAGGGCCGTGTTAATCCATGTACACACGGAATGGCATGAAGGGGGATAGAACCGCCGCTTCCCGGAACGGAGGTGTACGCCTTATCCAAGTACCGCCAAAAGTCGGTACCCGATAGGAACATATTGTGTATATGAACCCATCGCATCGCATCGCGACTGAGCGGCGAACACCTATAGCGAACACCTATAGGTGGAGGGCCAAGACTCCCCCGGAGTCTAGCGTACACATGTGTCCATTAGAAGCCCTACGGAGGGATATGTAAACACTCCCCCTTAATGGACAAACTCCGGCCGGTGCCCTAGTAAACCCCACGTAAACGCGGAGGGCCCATAACCTGTTAATCCATGTACACACGGAATGGCATGAAGGGGGATAGAACCGCCGCTTCCCGGAACGGAGGTGTACGCCTTATCCAAGTACCGCCAAAAGTCGGTACCCGATAGGAACATTTTGTGTATATGAACCCATCGCATCGCATCGCGACTGAGCGGCGAACACCTATAGCGAACACCTATAGGTGGAGGGCCAAGACTCCCCCGGAATCTAGCGTACACATGTGTCCATTAGAAGCCCTACGGAGGGATATGTAAACAGGCCGCAATCGCGTCATCTGGACGAATATTAGGTATCAAGGACGTCTTACGAATCTGTGTAACCGAAGAGTGGAAGTTAGGTGCATGGACTGGCTGCCGGTTCCTCACGATTAAGCCACCAATTGTTAAGGGACCCAAAAAGTGAGACGTAACCCTGACAACGGCATTGTACGAGTCATGGTTAATGCCCAACATTACAAAGCGTTGAGCATGCATCTCTAACCAGTCTTTCAATTTACGTGGGTCTTATCGAGACTCGTAGGGTGCGTTTATTGCGGTCTTACGCCGCATCTCATTCAGTGTTACGCTCAAACTAGCGGAGTTGGTTGTAGGGGCCGGAATTCGTAAATCAGTGGGCGTCTCACCACATAGTTAATGTAGCCCTTGATTGGCATCCACATATGACCGCATTCACCGGATGTAAAACGAGGGTGGAAGAGGAGCTGCTTCGGTAAAGACAAGTCTTCGTGAAGAAAGAGTTGTCGAGAAATTATAGCGCCTCGATGAAAAGATTTCCATTGAGCCACGTAGCCAAAATGTAACAATTCGTACTTACGCTTAGCCCCTACGACAAGCCCAATCTTGGACGGCATAAGCGAAAGCCCAGCAATGTCGACGGTAGTCGGAACGACGTAAGAACCATCATAGTGCGCGGTCGAATGAGCGGTAACGGCCAGCTCGACCTTAGTCGGGGGTAAGCATATTAGCGGCCACGTAAGGAACATGCACCGACACCGAAAAGACGTGAACGAGATGGTATTGTCCAGCGGGTAGCGGCACTCGAACATGGTTGCCACTCACCGCCAACGTAAGATCGTCGACGGTCAAGGTTATGCCAGCTTCCTCACACAACTCACGAACAGCCGCGTCGACAAGTTTCTCGTTAAGCAAAATCGAGCTAGGAGGAAATTATGTTTCAGCTGTACGGGACGATTCACGCCATAGAACCACTTTGATGTCTGAGGCTTCGAGCCTCCGTCAGGAAATGCGACCGCAACGTTATTTCCGGGACCAAAGGATGCCTAAAGCCATGTCGAATGAAACGAGTAGCGAAACCAATGTGAAAATTTGCATGTCAAGAGCTAACCGTTGACACAGATATGTTATATTATTGCTTGCTGCGGCTACTGCTGCATGTGGACTTGCATATGGATAGAGATGGTTTATGTTTTACTATTGTTGGTGTTTAACATTATAAAATTGTAAATGAAACAAAAAATGTTTATCAAAAGGTTTTGTCACCTCCCTCCACCGCACGAGGCTTATAAGTAACTCCAGCCAAGCTTGCTTGCACATGTTCTCAAATGGTCCTTGTGCCATGTGCTAGGGCTCTCGTAACGGTTTGAATCAAACTAGCGACGCGGTTCGTCTATCTCAGGAAATCATACAAACGCGTCACGCTGCTAGTTCACCAAATTGTGCGTACATGTACGTACCGGGAGTACTGTTAGTACATTACAAACAGCGCCTCGAGCTAAATTGTAGTGGTGACCTAACCGTATAGTACGTCCTTCAATGGAAAAGTACGGATCAATTAGCGACGAATACTTGAGTCATTAGCGACAAATATATGAGTCATGTAATGTTATATTACATCATCATACTCGTCACAAAGGAGGAGGCAGCAATGACGACGGGGCTGTTGGTGATGACGATATTATATACATATGTATATATATATGTAGATATACTTTATATGGTATACGTAGGGCACACACTACTCTCGCTATTAACTATTAGCTTCGTCGAAGATTCCATGCATGCCAATGTTTTTTCAGGGACGATATTCTTCTAGAGATAGGAGAAATATACAAACTGAAGAGAAATGTGCTAACTAAGGACGAACACATTGTTACTGTCGCCGATGAAATCTGGGAAAAACAAATTCTGAAACGAGACAGTCACTCATCATCGGGAACATGAAGAAGCATGTCGCACGGGGTTTTAGCGTTGTCTGTTTGTGGCAATTTGCCTTCTAAGAGCTAAATGCAGACACAAATATGTTATGTTCCGGTTGTTGCTCTTGTCACTGCAAGTGGAAGTGCATATGGAGAGAGAGATAAGAAGAAGTTTGACTATTAGTGTTTAAATGTAGAATGTAATCGAACAAAGGAATTGTTAAAAGGATCTGTGACCTCCCACTACTGCACTAGGCTTAAATAGGTTTCGCCTGTCTAGCTTGCACATGCTCTCGTTTAGTCCTCGTACCAAGTGCTAGGACTCTCTAACGGTTGCAAATAAACTAGCGATGCGGCTCGTATGCTCTAGAAATCTCGTCCAGCGCGTCGTCAAGCTAGTTAGATTAATTGTACGTACATGTACGTACCGGGAGGTACTGGTAGTACAACACGCATCAATACCTTCGCTAAATTTCAGTGGCGACGTACCCACGATTATGTACGTCATTCCGACGGAAAAGCACGACTTGGATTTAGTAACGAGTACATGTACAATGTCTTGCAATGTATTGTTGCATGATTGTACTCGTTACACTTGTACCCCTCCCCCTTTTGACAAGTCTTGAGGCTGGCCGTGAGGCTGACCTCCGTGGTCTAGGCTCATGTACTAAAGGAGATGGAACTCATGACTACGCGATGGGTGAGCGTGCATGAAGTCGATGTAGGCCCGAGTCTTGGCAAGCGCGTGCCATTGGGGCAACTCCAAGAAATCTTGTAATGCCGTTGCACGATGTACTTCGTTCACCTGGTGCCAAACATGTGGAATGTCGTCATCACTAAAATGCGTCATGAAGACCAAATATGTGCATGGTCGTCCATGTGACGACTTGATGCAGCCACACAACAGATATGTGAGAGACGTCGAACTCCTTGTCATCTGCTTACGGAACAATAACCGGGACATGAGGTCGCAGCGAAGCTGCAGATCGGGGTAGCTACGTACATTACCGGGTGTAAGCGTACAGTCGGCGGTAGTTTTAATCTATAACTGTGTTTCCGAACATGTTGCTCGACTTTAAAACGTCTAAGCTGTCGATTCCGCAGCTTCATGTTAGGTTGTCCACGTAAGAAGGGATTCTTTGCAACAATTGTCACTTTGTCTTTTCGAACGAAGTGCGGGGCTGTCGATGGTTCCGAACGAGCTTACATCTGATCCTTGTGTAGATGTAACACTGAACGTACCATAGCGTGTACATCTTGTAACAATCGTAACCGCCCTTACGCGTCTTGTGAAACTGGAATCGAAGGTCGCATGCTAAAAAATAGGTCAAGGGGCTCCTTAACCAAGAAACCAAAATTGGTCTCGAAGGGGGTCTTCTCAATTCCGAGCGCACGAGTGGCGTTGTACGCGAGTTCCACTTGAGGCAAGAGATCTCTCCAATTTGTTCCGTCGTAGCAACATAAACAACGCAAAAGCTGTTGAAACGTGCTTTTGACGCGCTATACTAGTCCATTTCTCATATGTTTACTGCAAGACATATTGAGCCGCGTTTCAAGGCGTCTTCAAAGCGTCTGCCAGAAGCTACTGACGAACTTTGGATCCCATCAATGATCAACACTCGAGGTAGCTCATATAATTTGTAGACTCTTTTAAAAATAATTAGCAATTTCCTTTTTTGTTGCGCTCTTTGTACACGGCAGAAAATGGGCCATTCGAGTCAAATGGTTGACCACAATCTTCACACGGTCAAAGCCATTGCTCGCATGCAAGTGTATTGAGTAGTCAAGACAAACTGTGTGCCAAGGTGTCTCGAAGGTGGAAAATGTAAGGGGTAAAGAGTCGCAACCACGTGTGGGAAAATATTTGCCCGTCGACACACGACGCAACGCTCACAAAAATCTTTAACATCTTGGCGAATTCGTTTCCACTAGAATATGTCGAGCGCTTTAGCAATAGTGATAGCAACTCCTATGTGACCAACGGACGAGTTGTCGTGTAACTCAAAGATCAATTTCAGTCGGAGCTCAGAGATCCGCGGGGCACAAAGGCGATTGAGACGCCAAAGGTAACCGGCTCAAGAGTCAATCCGATTGTCCTCGTCCCCATAAAGCGAGTCTTGGGAGTACCCCTCGCGAATGAGATCAGCGAACTCCGGGCTCAACCGCAACGCGTTAACAATTAGTACGTTTTCTTGCGCGTCTTCTAACAACGGCTGAAACTTCCGTCGTAATTTTGAATCTGACGGAGCCTCGCCATCCCAAAACAATGGAAATGTGGCATTATGCATGAAGTATGGTCTCCGACTTAACAGATTAGCTTCGTTAAGGGCTCCCTTGCGGTACGCAAGCGCTATCGAACCCACAAACGGTTACAAGTCCCTCAGGTAACGTGCTGGCCGCTTGTTTAACACGTTGCTCGGTTACCTGAGCATATGTCACAATGTGTCGTGGTTTATTACGACAAGGAACTTAGAGCGACCTTCAAAGTAGCACATCTAATGCTTACTTGCTTCGCAAACGGCCAAAACTTCAAGATCGTACCCAGAGGAGGTGCTACCGCGCTCAGCTGGATTCAGCTTACGCGCCATGTAAGACAGTGGCTAATGTTCTCCTCCTTAGTCTTGCAACAAAAGATCCCCAGTGTCGAAGCATTTTTAGCTACGGTAAACATATTGTCCAAGATGACCTCCGGAAGGATCATGCACGGCGCGGAAATGAGCCGTAACTTGAGAGTCTCAAAGGCTTCCAAACATGTAGGCGTTAACGTAAACTTCTGTGGCTTGGACTTCCGGAGTAAGTCCGTCGGTGGTGCCGTAAGGTCGCTAAAATGATGGATGAACTTGGCATAGAAGTTGCGGAATTGCACGAAACTACGAACCTCATTTTGCATCGTAGGCATCGGCTAGTAGGCTGCAACGGCCTAGACTTTCCTTGTCGAAACTAAAGTTTTACCCGCTGACACGGAGTAGCCTAGGTACTCCATCTCCTAAAGATCTAAGACGCACTTCTTAAGGCGCAACTTCAAGCCCTCCTTTGCAAGGCGTTGGAGAACAAGACGCACGTGCTCCATGTGTCCCTCCATGGTGCGAGTGTAGACACATATGTCGTCGATGTAGACAGTTACGAACTTGTGTAAAAAGTCGTGCAAAATGTCGTCCATCATTCGCTGAAAAGTTGTTGGCGCATTGCACAAACCGAACGGCATGGCGACCCACTCCATAAGGCCATCATGTGTCCGAAACGCAGTCTTGTGGATGTCCTCGTCACGTACTTGCCAGAAGCAAGATACGACGTCGAAATGAGTGTAAAAGTTCGCGTCCTTAAGTTCATTATGGGTGTCGTGCACACCTAGAAGTGGGTAAGTGTCCTTACGCGTGACCTCGTTAATACCGCGGTAGACAATGCAAAGTCGAAGCGAGCCATCAGCCTCAAAAAAGGATTGGCGAGCCGAGCTCACTGTGACTCGAAAGATTCAAGCCAGCCTCCAATGCGTCTTTGAGCTGTCGGTTAAGTTCAGCGCGCTCCGCATGTGAAAGTATGTTAAAACGTTGATGTTTGACCGGGCCAGCCGTGTTGATGGGATGATCTCAATGTCGGCCTACATGCGGCGAATGCATTGGCTGCAATAACTCCGGGAAGTCATGGTAGTGTAACGAATGAAAGTGTTCACGTTGTTTTGCAATAAGCTCCTCTCGAGTGTGAAATTTCGCCGGTTGTTCCGCTACTGGCGAGATTTCAATTACGTAAAATTCAGCGTTACGTCCTCTGTTGTGGCGCATCTTATTGCGCATGAGCTTTTTTATCTTGCCAAAGGACATTAGTAGACACTAAGGATGTCTATCCTCTATTCGAGTCTCCACTGCTTTTCCGTCCATCAGGGTAAAAACGTGCGTCGTAC